>PVJA010001047.1:0-17500 GCA_004027025.1 Myocastor coypus
CACATTCTACGCTGATAGGCTAAGGGCTGACAAAAGTCTGGTGTGAGGGGAGAGGGTTGGGAGACATGAGTCTGCAGGAACAAAAAGTGATAATCCACCTTGAGGGTGTTGCTTTACACACCACGCTTATATCGGCATGGAAGAAACTGAACAACATTTTGGGTGCAAGGGTGGAGAGTTGGGTTTGAAATGATCATTTGCTGTGGCTCAGGAAAGGGGAGAAAGAGAGATGTAGGGATGGTGAGAGTCCACTGAGAGAATGCACAGATGAAGGTGGCTGTACTGCACCTGCCTCTATGTAGACTCCAAAAGATTTTGCTTGTCACTCACTAATGATAATCTCTAGCAGAGAAGATTGGGTAGAGGTGGTCAGGCACAAGCCAGACTGTGGTTATGAATCAAAGCTAGAGACACACGGCACACACTAGATCATGTGCCTGGGAGAGTGGTTGCTGGGGAGATGGAAGCTAACTGCACCAAGAAGGAGAGGTGGGGTCTCTGACAAAGCTATGTGCCATGAACTTCCACTTCCAATCAAAGTTTCAGCCTGGACTTTTTTCCAGGAAAAGACTAACTTTTCCGGTCTTGCTCCTCTTCAGCTTCGTGGTTGCAGTCAGAGGTGTCTCAATTCTAATTACTGAAAGGCAAAGTTTCATTCTATCTTAGCCTGAGGAAGAATAGCCTCTCTGGGAATAGAGTTCATGGTAAGGGATCTCCAGGTCTCGTAGTGTCATTATCAATCCAATCCATTTCCCTGTCCCTTTTCAAATAAGTCAGCCTTGGGCATCTTTGTTCCCAAAGATGACAGAACACTATCTGGCCACATCCTAAAACAATGGTTTGTATTAACCTAAAAATCCCAGTTCTCTGCATCAGAATAACCCAAAACTTCACATTTGGTCTCTCCAGCATGGGCCAGGGCACCTCATGGAGAGCTGTATTGCTTTTAGGCTTTGCGGAGGCTTACAGTTCTTCCACAGTTCTTCCACCACTTTTTCTTCACAGTTTTCTTGCATAGCATTTCCCCTCATCAGAGGCTCCAAAGAGAAAAAGAGTCTGCTTCACAAGGGGGTTCCTGGTCACTGTCAGGTAAAAGAAAGTCAAGAATTATGCGTCATCTCTCCCTGGCGTCAGCTCTTCCCAAACCTCTTGGCTTCAGCAGGCCACTGACTTTTAGTGGCCACAGTGCCTTCGAGCACAAACATGGCAGAACACACTTCTCAGGACCGAAGCTGACTGTGAAGAGATATACCACATGCCCTATGGCCTAAGGGGCAGCGCTTGCACATCACAGGAAGCTTTTTCTGAGCAGCAATAACTTCAAGAGTCCCCCTCTGACTGCATGTCTGCTTGGCTTGCTCCACCGCCTCTCTTCTGAGTTGCTTCTCAAGTGGGTTCTTGACTGAATCAGTGCTTATTCCATGTACCATCTGGGCAAAGCTGCCCAGTTCTTCAACAGCATCTGTTTCCATCCAACGCTTGGGGCCGAGGAGTGGGGGGGAATGCGGATAGCCCCAGGGCGAATTAGTTTTCATTCTCCTTTTCTTGTTTGCAAGGTGGTTCAAATCTTCAGTCTTCACTCTGAACACTGAAGAGGAATGGGTGGGGCTTGAGAAGAAGGAGGGAGGAGAAGGAGTGACCTAACAGAACCTGCAAACCATGGGTATTAGTGAGAAAACAACTGCACACGCTAAGACACATTAACGACTGAATGAAAAGAAAAAAAGCCCAGTTTCTTCATGGTGCTCAGGGACTCCGTTTTCAGATACAGGCTTCATTAGATGGGGTTACGTTCCTCTTGTTGTAGTACATTGTTAGCAAACGTAAAAGGGTGAAAGAAGGTCAAAAAAGAAAAGGGACAGGGAAGTGTTGTTTTGTTGTTTGTTTTTTAATTCTCCAGGAAAACCTGTTGACTCCTCCTCCTCGTGGTTGTGGTGGTTGTTGGTGGTGGCATTTCATTTTGTTGTTTTTGGCACTGAAGGGTTTGGGATGGGGCTGGGGGAGCCCGAGCCTGCTCCCCACAGGGTTTCTGTCTGCTCCAGTTATAATCCCGTGGCTCCCAAGGGCATCCCTGAACTGTGGCCCATGCACGGGATGGACTGCATGGACTTGGGGAAGTCATGGCTGACCACCCGGCCGTTCTCTCCGCTGCCGCTGCCGCTGGCTCCTGCTCCGCTGTTTCGGGGGAGGGTCGATGTCCGTATGGCTTCATTGATGGATTGCTGTGGGATCAAACAGAAACCCTTTTCAGGAGGACAGGGGGTTCTTCCCCAGGTCCTTGGCAATGAATGACAAGGGGGCATGGGTCAAGGCTGGACTTAAAATACACCCTAAACTCTTTCCTCTATTCAACTCCTTTCCTATCTTAGAATGCTATTCCTGACTTCCCATGAAGGAGTAGAACTTTTGAGGCCGGTTCTGGGCAGCTCTGTGCCCCTCCGTGGGCAGTGGGTTTAAAGTCTTAGATGTGCTCCCTGGGTAGCGCTAAGGTTCTTCCCTGTTCCTTTACTCTGTGTTTCTTTGCTATTATCGGTGATGATAAATACAGCTGTACAAGAGAGTGAGAAAAGCTCCTGGGAGCAGAGCTGAGGAAATTTGAGTTATAGTTTTGGTTCTCACTTTAATTTATCAATCACCGTTTTCTGGGTATCTTGATTACCTGGGTATCTTCAGACTATTTTTTTTTTTAACACCTCATGAAAATGGTTTAGAAATGTTAAGAGAAACTAAGAAAGTGTCATTGTTGGACAAAAAAACAACAACAGCAACAATAACAACAACCCCCCCCCCAAAAAAAAAAAAAAAAAGAAAAACCAAACCAAAAACCTATCACATGTTCCTTAGAGAAATGTCATCCTGTCTGGTAGCATGTGTCGAGGGCGTGCAGGACTTGCCTTAACAAGTGCTAAGATGAGGCCCTGGGTAGTATGTGAAGGGTAAGAGGACAAGGTGTGTGAGAAAGAGCAGGAAAACGCGTTTGCGAGATCGTGTGGGTGTGTCGCCTTCTACGCCTTTAGCATGGCATCTCCCATCAGCGCCACAACTTTGTGGTTTCTAGAATGTTTCAATTCCTACATTTGAAGAGTATTCCGAGGATCACCAGAGAACCAAACGAGTCCAGTGGACTATTTAAGACCACCGAGTGGGTCTAGAATCATACCCTATCAGACAAGAGGAAGGGTACTGCTCAGAGCTTCTTTGGAGAAAGAAACTTTATGATATGAAACCCAATCTAACTCTCACTCCTCGTTGAGAGATAACCAGTTTTTGTGACAGGGTTTGACTTCTAGATACGGATCAACATAGAGGAGAAGTCTCTATGGGTTGAGACGTTTTCTTCTCTAAAACAAGTCACCCCCATTCTTCAAGGGGTGTTCTGTTCTTCTGTCTTTCCTGCAATCTTCCTAGGCTACACCAGCCTACTGCTCAGACACCTCTCTTACACTCTCTTGCAAGGGTCCTGTGTCAGCTATGTATGGTCTGTCTTCTTTGAAAGCCAACTGCCTGGCAAGGACCAAGTCTTCTCCATCCTTGACCATCCCCAGGGGGACTGACACACGGTTAGGTCCTTAATATATTCCTGAATTTGTCTAAGAAAACTCAGACACTTGACTAGAATACGTAAAATGTCTGGGGCCCGTTCTCTATTGCAAATTCCCATGATTCTTGTGATCAGAGAAACCAGTCATGCCTCCAAGGGTATATGAAGATAAACAGGGCGGTTTGGACCGCCCTGCTCTCTTTTCATTGCTAGAAACCCTGACAATATTTGAAAATGTTCTTTCCTTTTTAAAAACCATGATTCAGACAGCTTTACCCCGTATGATACTCCACCCACACCGGCTCTGGCTCCTCCAGCCTTGAGACTTGATCTATTTACATTTTCCCTTGGCAGGGCTTCACTGAAGAGGAAGTGTGACTTGGACTGCGTTCTTTTAAGTCAAAGGACAAATAAACACCAGTGGGATGCCACACAGGGGAAACGTGAATGGAAACATGAGATGTTAGTGGTTACTTATCCTCACCTAAAAAATACTTGCAGGGGCTGGGGAGATAGCTCCGAGGCACAAGTGCCTGCTGGGCAAGTGCAAGGTCGTGAGTTCCAACCCTGGTCCCACAAAAAAAAAAAAAAAAAAAAAAAAAAAAAAAAAAAAAAAAAAAAAAAAAAAAAAAAAAAAAAAAAAAAAAAAAAAAAAAAAAAAAAAAACTTGAAAAGAAAATAACGTTTTACTTCTATGGGTGAGAAATATGGATCTTTCTATAGTTTGGCTTGGAGTGCCTACCCATGATTTTTCTTTTTAAAATTTCTTTCATTAAAATAAAAATTTGAAGTTACAAATACCAGCTTGGACTTTTGCCACTCAAAGTCCCCCCTCTATAGTATTTCACTGAAATTGGTGAAATGTCACGGATTTACCTTAAAGGGTAGAAGGATAAAATTAATGGCGTAGTCACCATGGGTGCTTAGCAAATTTTGAAATAACGTATCTGGGTGCGTAACTAAAAACCACCACAGTTATGTCACTAGAACAGATTCTCAAGGAAGCTGGAAATTTCTCAAAAGTTAAAGACCTTGCCCTCTACTGTAGGTAGGTACTGTATTCCTTCCTAATATGATTATGGAATCTCAGGAAAAGACGTAGCTAAAATTTTGTAACTCCTACTGCTTTCCACGATGATGTAATAGCTATGGTGTGTGGCCTTGGTGTCTGAAGTTTTGAAATCTCGGGGGTCCTGAAGTACAGAGAGGTTCTTTTCCCTCTGCCCCCCCCCCCCCCCCCCAATAGCTTCTCTCATTCCCTGCACAGAGAAATTGACTGATGAATATAATTGACTTCTTTAAGGTAGCAGTTGTCTGACCTATTGACAAAGTAGATGAGCTTCTAAATGAGGTCCTTCTTATCCCCTACCGATAAGCTTTCATTTACTGATATAATTCCTGCCCTTTCTTGTGAGAAATAAGTTTCTCCCTGTCCCTTCTTGGCATGCCAGCCAATCTCAGAGTTCATCTGTATCATTACTGTGTTGAAACTGATAAAAAAAAGGGTTTGTGAGCAGCCCAACTTCAAAGCCCCTCAAATTGGCTCTTCAGAGACTCATTTCACTGATGGTGATAACATCTTAACTTCTCATTCTCTTGCTTTGCTAAGAAAACCTCCCAGTCTCTCCATGTAGTAGGATGCCCTAATAAAATGCAAACCTCAGTAATGACCTCATCCAGGCATCCAGGCCAAGAATGAAGGTGACCACCCACCATGGAGGATGGAGGACGTTACTTCTGTATTGTCAGTTCGCTCAGCTGCTCATTAATCCCGGGAAAATATGCAGACTTTCAATTACTGCTGCTTAAACACGCCTTATGCTAGTATGGCCACAAACAAATTTGAAAGGTCACTGGTTTTCTTGGGAGTGGCTGAGGATTATTTCCCTTTATGAGAAAGTTGATTAATAATAAGGACCCTGGGTATCTTTAATTTCAGCTAAAAATAAAGATTTGTTTTGCTCCTTTTTTTTTTTTTTTTTTTTTTCTGCTTGCAGAGGAGAAATGCAGGATATCTGAGACATTACAGAATTCAGAGTGTATCCTCGGTTATATATCTTTAGAATTCTATGGCAATTGAAAGCATACTCAAGGGCTGCAGTCTGTCCAAAGCCCCTCTCTGTGCCCTAGCTCGCAAATGTTAGCTGTCTTCCCTAGTCTGTCTGGGTTGCTTCCCACTTCTCTGCAAGAGTTGCAGTGTCTGGGCCTCCAGCCCTTGCACAACCTTTGTGAGCAACCGTTCTCCTCAGATCGATTCCTTTCAGGCTGCCAGTCTGTTTTTTTTTTTTTTTTTTTTTTTTTTTGTAGTTTAGCTTGTAGTTTAAGGGTCTACAGGGTGCTCAGGGTCTTACTACTAGGTCAGACTTATAGTGATCCACCTATGCCCAAGAGCTGGGATTACAGGTGTGTGTCATCCTGCCCAGTCTCTGGGGATGGAACTCTGGACCCCTGTTCCTGCTTGCAGGTACTTTAATCCACTGAGCTACTTGGCCAGCCTTTCAGGCTTCAAGTCTATTAACCATTATCTCCTCAGTTAAGCCAATGTGGCTGTCCTGCCCCCATCTGGCAACCCACACAGTGCTCTGCTTTTCAATAGGCAGCACTGGAGATTTTTCTCCCTGATATGTATTGAATGGATAAAGGCTTGCTTATTTTGTTTCCCCATCAAACTGTAGCTCACTCAGAAGAGAAGCTGTGTCTGCTGCTCCTGCATCTCCAGTGCGGAGCATTCAGTACTGTTTAGCATGACCTTGTAGGGTGTCTTTCCGAACTACCCCCGGCATTTGTGTGTTCTGCTCATCCATGCATCAACAACACAGGTCAAAGATGCACAGCAAGAGACTACGCCGTGTACACAAGTTCACCTCAACAGCCATAGCAAGAAAACCTAAGGACAAGGATGCATTTTGTTTGTCTTTGTGACTAGCACCAGGGCTAGGACTTGAATGATACATGGCCAGTGGTCAAAAACGATCACTTGCCATGTGGTTAGGAACAAGAAAGAAATTTAGGCAAAGTGGCCTGGCTTCCTGGCCCTATGGTGGTTACTTTGGATGTCTAATTTGAGTGGCTTCAGCTCCTAGCTCCTCTGACCTTGCTAGAAAAAGCTACATAGCTCCTCTGATATTTCTTCACCTTTAGACATGCAAATACATTAAGTGATTAATGACAACATACACCAAGCACTTTCAACTCGAAAGTTACGGACATGTGGTGCCTTTTCCCATGATTCTCCTGCCTCGCCTCGTGGTGCCTTTTCCCATGATTCTCCTGCCTTGCTTCTCCCTTATGCATATTATTCCTTTCTTCCCTTCCTGATTTGGTGTGAAGAGGGAAGGGTTGTTTAGACACTGCTGAGATCTGGGAGCCTGGGACTGAAGTACTTTAGATCTCAAAAGTTGGACAAATACTGTGATCAGGGAGAGACAAGAGGAGAAATTCTTGGCAAATGCCCTTGCCACTATCAGTTCACATCTCTGTGCGAAATTGGGGCTGCACTTCTGAGAAGAGTTAATTGCTTTTAGAGGAGGCAAAGCACAGAATAATAGAGAGAACTGCAAAGCTAGAAAGTCAGAGAAACTAGTGGAGTAATTCTACTTATCTCTTTTGGATAAGAGAGGAATTGATGGAGCTTCAAAAATTAAGGTCTGGGTTGATTAATAAAGAAAGTATCTTTGCTGCTGTTGGAAGATAGACAAATTCTATTAGGAACTTTACTGAGTTGTGCAGAAGTCATGCCAATCAATGGAATTAATTATTGGAGAGTGTGGTGGAAGGTTTTGAATTAATGATTTCAAGAGACCCTGATGCTTTCTGAGAAATTTGACATCTTCATTATGAAGGAGAGAATAAAAGTGGTGGTATTTCCAAGCAGCTGTACTATGATGAGTGATCCCTTCTAAGGACTCTAATCTCAACTTGAATATTGCGACTTCGGTAGCGAAGGTTCGCACTATCCTAACTTTAAGATTCCAGTCTTTCACCGCCCTAGTCCCACCTGTCTGGCATGGTCATATTTCCTGGGAGTCACCATAAACCCAGACGGAGGAATGAGCAGGAGATTCCCTGCCTGGAGGGCACCTGATCTCATCACATTCTATGACCTCAAAAGATGGGGCCAAGAATGTCTGGGAGGAACTTGTTTACGCTCCCTCAGCTAGGCACTTCAGCAATAGTACTTGGCGAGGCGCTTGCCTTACCACTTTCTCTAAGAGGTTTTTCTCCTCTGGAAACAATTCCACTTGAATCATAATAATATTTACCCTCGTTGTGTGGGATAACTGGAAAGAACTAAGATACAGCTTCTCACAATCATATTCTTCGTAGTTAAAAAAAAATCTAACCCATGTAAGTAAGGTCAATAAAAGGGAAGTTTTAAGGAGGCTATAGCTGTCTACTAATAGTAATTAGTATCATAAATGCTAGTTATCATTGTAGCCACCTACTGCGGCATAGGCATTTGGCCAAACTTCTTATTTCAACTAATCTTCACAATAATTAACAATTTTATGGGATATTTCCTGGCACTATTCCTCTTTTATTTTAAGGAATGAGGATCAGAGAGTTCCTGAAGTTTTTCAAGATGTTAGTGTGAAGCAATGGAGCAGACAGGACTGATGTTAGCCGTGTGAGCTGGTTTCCTGTAACACTGGGTTGCACTGGGTATTGAGGGGTGATAAGAGGGGGATGTGATTTTGGTGGGGACAGCTCTGGGCCTCTTGGCAGGTCCATGGGCAAGGACTTCAGACAGAGGAAGGACTACGGCTCAACTAGGTCTCCTTCTGGCCCCTTCATTGCTCCTGGAGCAGTTTTCCTCCCTTGCAAGGGTGAGATAGGAGAATCTCTAGGCTTATGTTTTGAATGGAATAGGCAAAGAAGGCTTTGTTTAGGTTTTATAATCCCTGGCTTTGTCTGGCCAAGCTCTTTGGAGGTCTACACTGGCACTGGGGTTTAAATCCAATGACTCTGCTATGATTTGCCTTTTCTGATAAGACCAGAGGTAGGAGAGCTGGTCACGTGTAGGACTAAGGTGTTGTTAGTTTTTTTTTTTTTTTTTTTTTTTTTTTTTTTTTTTTTTTTTTTTTTTTTTTTTTTTTTTTTTTTTTTTTTTTTTTTTTTTTTTTTTTTTTTTTTTTTTTTTTTTTTTTTTTTGCTTCTATCCTGTAATTATTCCTTGTTATTACATCTTAGGGAAGTTACCTTCTAAGTCACCACTTTGGACAGGAGACCAGAGCGGGGATCAGCCTGCATAAAGTCACATGGGAGAGACTCAGGCAGTGTGTAGCTGGAACATGGAGGAGGTGCAGGAAGATTTTTGGAGACATCTGGGTCAGGGGAAGATAGGCTGGTGAAACAACATGGAAATGCTGAATGCCAGGACACTAGGTCTTTTCTTCCATCCCCTTTGCCTTGGTTCCAGAATTGACCTCAGCGTTTCCAAACAGAGAATACCCAAAGATGACTTCTACAAGGGTGACCTTGGGTATCTGATAGGATGGATGGCCTGAGGCACAGAAGGGCTGACAAGAGGTTATGTGTATGATTCTGCAGTGTGAAAGCTGAACTTGGAGCAATTGTACTGGAAATGTAGGATTCTTAGGGCATATTCCAGGAAAGCAAATGCTACTGAGTCTTGTTTCGTAGTCAAGCCTAACCAACATGACATCCTTGGCATTTGCTCAAAGTGGCTACACTGTCCTTTCCTCCTCGGTCTCAGTTCCACTTGTGCTTTTAATTTCTGTTGTATCTCCTTTCTGTAAATTCCTGTGAGGCTTCCTATCTATCCGTAGGTTGCCACCTTGAGTAGTTTTTGGAGATTCATTCTTTGTTAAAGTTCATAGAAGACATGTCCCTGTCTATTTTACTTAGTGTTTTATGGATCTCCCCCATTCTCTTTCAGTGTAAGATTATGATGAACTAATTTGATTATTATGATGATATAGCCTCTTCCAAGGGATGCTTTTGCTTGAACCAGAGAAAATTTAGTGAAACTTTGTAATGATCTATGTGTGCTTTTACTTGTGAAGTGGGATTTTCTGTATGTTTATACTTGTAAAGATAATTGTCATTAGTGCTCCTATTGTCCTTGACTTGCATTCATGATTTTATTCATGACCTGTGTCTGAGCTAATTTCTTAATGGTGTGGTAATAGGGATTTGGATTGGGGAAGGTGATTTGTATCACTAAAACTTATTTAATTTGGGTCTTTATTGTTTTTTTTTAACTTTATTTATTTATGTTATGGCCAGCTCAGCCTGCCCTGGGGGTGGGGCTGGCACAGCATGATGTGCCGGGGATCAAATGGTGGCCCTTGTGGTTGCTTAAGCTTGCCTAAGCAGATGCTTTAGACTACTGAGCTATCTTGCTAGCCCTCTTTGCTGTACTGAGGAGAGAAAATGATAGCAAAATGGTTTGTGTATTATTGGATTTTAAATAGTATTTTAGGAACTGTGTGGCTGGGTTGTTTTTTAAAATATATATTTTAGTACGAGGTGTTTAAGGTCTCACTATGTAGGTAGGACTAGTAGCGATCCTCCTGCTTTTAGCCTCCCAAATGCTGGAATTACAGGCACGTGCCACCACACCCAGTCTCAGTTGGCATCTTAGCATGCCCAAGGGGACAGGGATGGCATGGTACACTGGGGGTCAAACCCCAGTGCCTGTGCCTACCTAAGCAGGTGCATTAGTCTGCTGAGCTATCTGGCAGGTCCTATGTCACTGCTTTAATGATTTTTCCCAGTGTTATTTGAACCATACCATTTATACTAGAGCTAAATGAGAGTTGAGTTAATGCCTTCATAAGAGCCAGTACACCGCTGTTATACAGCTGACTTATACTGTATTACCTCTGAGGCCAGTAAACTATAAAGTTTAGCTATTGAATCTCATTACGAGGTTATTTATATAATGTGACACTATTGAATACTGACACACTACACGAAGTAGTTTTAAAACCTAGTGCTATTTTTATTTTAAAGATTAGCAGTGAGAAGGAAATGTGACCTGGCTATGTTTGTCTTCTGTACAAAACCTGAAGTGCTTATGTTTTGTTGGCTAAGCAGCCACGGAGGGCAAAGTTTAAGGCTTTCTTGTAAGGACTAACTGTCCTTTTTGAGCTACTGTTTGTTCTTCTAAAAACAGGATTTGCTTCTGTAGGAGACAAATTCCTTCATGTGGACTAGTGAGACCTGTCTATGGGTTACTACAGTATAAAAGACATTGGCGCTTGTACACTCTTAAATCATTCTTAAGTTTTGAACATGCGAATTGTACTAGGGAAGTAAATATGTTTTCAGTGATTTTTACTCTTTGTGCACATGCTGATTTCTTAATGGTGAAGGCTCTGTTAAAGATAGTGTTCTCTTGAGAATATTTTCATGGGATAAAACAATCATTTCATGGTGAAAAAAGAAAACCAAAGTCATCCAAAATCATAGATCCCTCCTTCTTCTCTGCTTCTTATAATACCTTGATCATGATGTTTACCTTATGCCCTTCCATAAAGTATATATATATATAGATATAGATATATATATATCTATATATATATCTATATCTATATCTATATATATCTATATATCTATATATATATATATATATATATATATATATATATATATACTTGCTGAGGCTAAATATATATACTGAGAGGACTGGAAGGTTAGTTCATCCAAGTTCCCTTTGGATACTTCAATCTGTATCCTTTTCAGTAATGATTTACCCTGTACCTCTACATCTCCAGTGATTGGGTGCTTGGTACTTACTGTTCATGCCATCTTTGGATGACTCTACAGGAAAAGAGGATGTTGCATATTGTGTTAATATCTGTTGTCTATTACTTCTACTCATTAATTTTGTTGTATACTTGGGAGGCCATAAAACTGGAGAGTTTCTATAGTTTGATCAACAGCCCTCGAATCCCCCATAGTTCTTCTCTCCTTCACTTGCTGACAGTGACTCTTGGTGTGGTTTGGAGCCCCTCACCTAGTCGGCTTACCACTCGCTGTAGATGCTCCCCTTGGCCAATGTCTAACTAAAATTTTGGAGGTTAAGAAAACATCCAATACACTGAGCATGGTGCAATCTGCACAGAGGAGTGAGGAAACATACCTTTTTCTATTTGGGGAGCTACATTCTTTTTGACACTCTTCAGAAAGATTAGAGATTTTGTTTACTCAGTTTTGTTATGTTTTGTGGTAGTGAGGATTGAAGTCGGGGCCTTCACAACTGAGCTATATTCCCAGTATTTTCTTTCACCATTGTCTGGATCTTGCTGAGTTAAGGTGTCTGGGCTGGTCTTGAATTTGCAATCCTGCCTCTGCTATTCCATATGCTGGGATATAGGTGTGCATCGTCAAGCTACGCCAAGGTCAGTATTAGTAGCAATCGTTCTTGCTTTGCTGACCTGATTGCTCACTCAACCCTTAACGTCAATCTCACCAGTCTCATCGGATGCAAATGTTACCTAGAGCCCTGTGTTTGCCCAACGCACCCCATCTTCCTTCTTTTCCCACGTCCACCTCATCCAGTCCCTATCATTTTCTTCCTAGTAGTGTTTGATTCTTTGTCTTAACCTGACCTGACTTCAACCACTGCCCACCCTTTCTAGCAAAAAGATTCTCAGGAAACCCATCTGTATCAAAGAACAGGTTAGATAAAAGGCCTGGGGAGACGATGCCACCTTCATCCGCTTGGATTCACTACGGGATTTGTAGCAGAACTCGATTAAGGCAACCAGCATAGCTAGTCCAAGTCCTCCAATCAGGATGTAGAACACGCCTGCCACATTGCTGAGGCTCAGAGCACTTGTCTTGTCCTAGGAAGAGGAAGGAGAGGAAGGGGAGGGGGGAAATAAAATGAGTTAGGAGGCTAAAACCAGGTAAGCAACAGCATGTTTATAGATATACACTCAACCCCTCACCCTCTTTAACATTCGCAACAGTTGAAAAAGCTTTGTATTCATTGCCTGAGTGTTCAACGTTCCCTGGGGGAAAATGTATATGTGTATATCATACATTTCCAAGCCTTCTTGGTTGTGTTGGGTTTATAATTCCCTCTCTCTTCTCTGATATGCCTTTTGTAGGGTGAGAGTTGCTGTGAGAAACTCAGGACAGCTTCTGTCAAAATCTGAACCCTTGAGCTTACCCATTCTCTCAGAAAACGGGGTCCCTTCCTTTCTGATGCAGAGCCTGACCCTCAGCCCTGCCATTGCTCAGCCACACGAAAGCCTTGTGCATTGTTTATGTTTTCACGTGTTTTTCTGAGGGCTGGCATTTAAGAAGAACTTCCC
Source organism: Myocastor coypus (assembly GCA_004027025.1). Classification (NCBI taxonomy): domain Eukaryota; kingdom Metazoa; phylum Chordata; class Mammalia; order Rodentia; family Myocastoridae; genus Myocastor; species Myocastor coypus. The sequence goes on from PVJA010001047.1 coordinate 12,832, forward strand.
TCTGGGTGTGCATTTGGTTTCAATTTAATGACAGCTATTATGTAGATAATAAAGATCAAGTGATAGGCACCTTTAACTTAGTGCTCTGAATTCCATTTTAGGCGAAAAATTGAGAGGTGATGAGAGAGAGAAAATTAGATCAATTAAATCCTAATAATTATGCCTAATTAGTTTCATTTTTCTGATGAAGAAGGTTGCTGCTACATGCTGTAGGCAGGCACAGATCTGGGTGGCTGAATTTAGAAATCTCTGTTGCCTCTGTAAAAGATCTTATAGCAGCTTTGAAGCAACAGTGTCACAGAGCAAGCTGCTTACTTCCTAGAAGTCTGGGCCATAGGAAGGCACAGAGTGTACCCTACAGAGCCTGAGGAAGGCTACTGGAATGCTCGATCATCCCTGAATTCTATCATGTCCAGAGGTATTCAAAAGTGGGACAACACCTTGCCAAGAAGGGAGAAAACCCAAACTGGACTGCTGACATGGTTCACAAAGAGGCAGGCCCTGCTAAACCAAAGCCGCGACATAGGCAAAGGCAGTGTTTAAGTCTTGGAAGACTATGAATTTCCAGATGTCATGTTGAGCTCTGCACCTTTGGTGGAGGTTTATTGCTTATTCTGGTACCAAAAAATTGTCTCATTAAATGAAATCAAAATGCACATCTAACAAAGCACAGGTGTCTGTGACTGTTGGCTGGTGGAAGGCACTAGATGGGATGTGTGGCCTTTGTACTCTGTGTGTTGCCTGTAGCTGAGCTGCAGTGAGGGACAGTGTGATCTCAGAACTTCTTGGTGTCTGTCTTTTAGAGCCCAGGGACATAAAAGGGAATTTATTTACAAAGTCAGCGGCCTTTGTGCTCGTTCTACTTGGTGCATTGTACAGGACTGAGCAGGGTGAGTCTAGGGACCACGTTTGGCACATAGCAGCAGGTCTTTCACCTCGGTAGCAGCACGGCTGAGCGCGTAGTTGAGGCACACCCCCTTTTTTGGCTTCCTGTATTGCTAAGGCAGATGGCTCTGGAATATAAGTTATACTTGGCAAGGCATTCCCTGGCTTTGGAAACGGGGAAATGATTATTCAAAAGATTCAAAAGGGCAAATTTTCTCCTGTTCTGGGATAGTGGTCTGGTAGAAATGTGTAGAAATGAGTTTAGAACTTGGTGCAAGTGTTGCCTGGAGAACTAAATTCCCACATCATTCAAAATGCCTTCCTGTTTGTTTGTGAGGAGGTATATAAGTCTCCTGGAGAGTAATTTATAGTCCTTGGAGTTCCTATGAAAGTCTCCTACTAGAGCAAGGGTTGCCTCTTAATGTATCACCAAGTCAAGTATAACAAAGAGTGGTTGATAGTTATGCTCAGGTAGAGTGGCTGGGGAATGTGGTAGACCAGAAGGCCAGAGGCTGCTGATTCCACAATATTCTGTGGCAAAGCTTTGGCTACTGGGTGTGAGACCAGTCCTTCCCAGTGCCTGCAGCCTTTCAGGAGCTGCACACCTTTCCTCGTTGGTCACCAATGCTACTTTCTTCTCTATAGTTTTTCTCAAGGTTGCTTTGGTTGTGGATAGCTTTCAAGGATGGCGGAGTGATGGGCATCTTTTTTCTGTTGCTGTCTTCAACCTTTCCTATGGAGGTATCTGCCTGTCCTGCTGTAGAAGATGAAATCTTCACTTCTTCTATAGTACATCTGAGAAAGAAGTGGGTTTGATCTTCATATGAAAGTGGGCTAACGAAGCCTATTCTATATAACTTCTGGAAGAGTAGAGTCCAGTGATGTCTAGAGGGGAAGAATATCCCTTACTTCTAAAGGAGTCTTTGTGCTGGGGTGATAGCTGTATTTGTGTGTGCACATGCATGTATGAGTGTGCACTCACGTATGTGTGTGACACATTCCATACAAAGGAGACAGCTAGATGGTACAGAAATTCTATCCAGTGCAGGATGTAGGTTGTCACTGATCCTTATTTATGCTGACACGAAAGACTTCTGGAATGCATGGGTAGCTTGACCACATCATCACTAAAGCCAGACCAAATCCAGCTGTCTAAATCTGGCATCATTTTAAGTAGTGTGGGATGAAGGGCTAGTATCGGTGTGGTCTTAGTTTTGATAGTTGAGTTACATTCCGAGAAGGTTTTGTGGTTTTTCATGTGTGCCATCGAACTTTTGATAACATCAGATTTCATTCTTACGAAGGGGCTGGAGCTCTTCTGTCCAGTTGTCAGTCATCAAATCTTCCTGACTCACTCAGTTGAAATAGAGTGGGCTATCTGGTAGTGTATACAAAATCCCTTGTCCTTGAAGACCACATTGTCCATGTAAGAGGAGGCTTCTGGGTGGACCTGTGTATGGGCTGCTGTGTTCATGCTTTAGAGTCAAGCTACAGGCTTCCAAGCTATGACCTGGGAAAGGTGAATTAAGTCTTGCCAGCTGTGTTTGCGGGGACCCCACTTTCTTCCCATCCTGAAGCAGCAGCTGCACTCCCCAAACTAGGCAGCTTGTTGGTGGGAGTGAAAAAGTCACAGCTTGTCTCCTGCCAGCAGCAGGGAAAGAGAGTGACAGTACTGAAGAGTGACAAGTGAAAAGAAAAATAAAGATCCCATCTTTCAGAGTTGTTGGGCTTGTTGCTATGGTGACTTGGCCCCCTTTCGTCTGTTCTCCTTAACCCGCTGTCTTGGTTTGCCATCTTCCTCATGTGGAATGGAGAATTTCCCCTGTATTTCTCATTGCTCTTCCCACATACTGGTGGACTGTCCTAGAATCCTTGTGTATTTTTCAGTCAACATCCCTTCCAAGAACGTCCAAGATTTCCAAGAGTTGACTGGATCAAGTCTCCTTGAGTAGGGCTGAGTCAGCCTGAAGCAGAGAGGCTGGAAGCTTTCTTTATGATAAGAGGAGAAGATTCTGTAGCAAAGCTGAGGCCCCTGGAACCAAGACCAGTCCTTCCTGGTGCCTGAAAAATCTGGACCAGTTTTGGGTGTCTTCAATTGAAATTCCATGTTTTCTAATATGCTGACAACTGGATTTTGTTTTGGAGACAGACTGTTGAATTTGTAAGCTCACTTTACTTTTTGGGGCCATGCAGAAAAGTCCAATCTACTGTGGTCACTGCTACTGCTGGGCTCATTTGACTTTATTTTTGTTCTGAAACCCATTTCCTTGAGTTGTTGACTGCTTCCTGGGAAATGGAACGGTTGGCTAGGCTCGCTCACTGGCTTAGACCAAAATGGGAAAGGTACCAAGAGGCAGATATGACTAAACTTAGGGTAAGACTTTTCAAGTAAACAGAATGCACTGCCATAGGAGGTGATTGAGCTTTTTAATTGTAGAACCGTTCAGGAAGAAGCTGACATGATCATAAGTTATTCAGACACTGGATACAGCTACTGCCAGGACCTTTAACACTCATCCCAATCCCAGGAGATTTGAGGTATCCAAGGAATTCCTCGAGGGCCCAGGATCATGCCATTAGTAAATTCTCCTTAGAGATTAACTCCTTGAGGGAGTCCAGAAAGAAACTCACGCTAATTGGCAGCTTTTGCTGTTCCGTTTCCAAACTAGGCCGGATCCCTAGCCTGCATATTTTCCCCAAGAGCAACACAGGATGAGAATTGGTCCATTGTACTAATAATTGGTAAGGCAAATACCATGCAAGGGATGGTTGTGGGGGCGGCTCTTAGCAGTGTGAGCTCAGGGACCGGCTGCTGTACAATGCACCACAGAACATTCTGACTTTCAACAAAATCACAGCAGAGAACTCAGAGAGACAATGTGGAGTGTGGAGAGGAATTCAAGAGGTGGCTGAAGCTGAAGTCTTTTTCAGAGCAGAAGGATTTTTCCAGACACAGAGCCCTAGTTTGAGGGTAGCGTGAGTGTCTGTGAGGGTCTCTCAGGGTGCACTGAGTATCTGCTTGGATTGTGCATTGGAGAAGAGGGGCCTTGGGTGTCTAGAAAGTCAAGACCCTGTCCTCAAAGGAGTTCATGGCTTATGTTCTAAAAGGAAGGATTTTAAGGATAAACTTTGTCTCTCTCTAGTCCCTTTGCCTGGGGAAGTGCTGAGAGCTTTAGTCCGTCTACCGTAGGAGCTCTGGGTAGGTTCAAGCATCTCAGCATTCATTCTCTGGGAGTAACTACTGTATCATGTTGAAGTGTCATGTTGAAATCCACATAACTGCCAGCAGATTTACCTCCAAGTCACTGGTCATTTCTAGGCTATTGCCTGCCCTGCTTTCCAGAGATCAGGACCCCCTCCCTGCAAGTAGGAGTCTGGCTGGGCCAAGAAGCCTCTACTGTTCAGGGGAGATGGAGTGACTTCTGCAAATCTTTGTTTAAAGGGCTTTCTTTCTCTGTCTTTATTGTTCCAACACTGCCTTCCTGGGGAACATTGCTTCAAGAGCATTCAGTGAGAAGGGGAGGAAAGTCCCAGGTCCTTCCAAGTAGCCCATGCTCTTTCGCTAATAGGGGGTGAGAGTAGAAATTTACGAGGAATGTGAGCACATAATTGGTGCCTGCAGTCCTGTTGCCATCTAGGCCTGTTGCCTTCCGAGGGGAAGAGTGAATTGTGAGTCCATGTGGAGCAGATGGATTCACCCTGCGCATGGTGGGGCAGTGTGGCATGGGGAAAGGGGCCGCAGAGAGGCAGGGAGCCTAAGCTGAGTTCTTGCCCAGGTTTTTCC
>PVJA010001047.1:20000-103986 GCA_004027025.1 Myocastor coypus
GGTATTCATTGTCACTGTTCCAGGTCAAGGGTCAAAGGAGTTGTCACTTGGCAAAGCACGGAGCAGGGGAAGACACTTGGCTCACCCATTCCTCTGAGTGTTTCTCACATCACAATAGACATAGGAAGAGAGATATAAAAACAACATGCTTGGCATTCTATTCATTGAGTCACAAAGGAAACAGGCAAGTTTCGGGAAAACCTAAGAAGCAGAAGGGGACAGAATTATATTAAGATGTCATAAAACACTTCAGACATTTCAGGACAGAAGAGAACAGATCCATCCAAAGGTTGTGGTTGAGTCATTTGGCTGAGGCTTTGAGAACAGTCTGGCTTCACTGGTGTGACTGCTGCTTAGGGTTGAAAGAGAAAGGCAGGGAGGGTCATGGCGCGTTCAGTTAGAATCACCGTGTTCAACACCTGACAGCTTTGGGAACCATAGACACCTGCTCCAGGAAGTCAAGTTAATATTCAGCAGATCTCAGGGCAGGGAGCTCTGGCCACACGACAACAAATATTTGCATGACATGTCCAGGGCCATCTGCATGGGCCAAGGGGTGCATCTGAATTTCTGTACTGACAGCTCCAATTTGCCTCACTGAAACCCCCTCGCTTCCAAGGTTACTCAGAAAGGTGGCTATGCTGAGCTTTACACACCATGGGGACATACACCAATGACAGGAACAACCTGGCTGGGTGGACTTGCCATCTCGTCTTGCAATGCCTATCATTTAGCTATTGTCTTTTAGGGATTGCTCTGTCTATGGTGTTACCTTATGTTAGGACAATTTTTGAGTTAACCTAGTGGAAGTAAATTTGTACACTACCACAGCAGCAGTGGGATGAAGAGGAGAGATTCAGAGGTACTCTTCCCCAGGAGGCAGAGAGGGGCACCAACTGGAAGACAAAGGGCATTCAATCCCAGCCATGCTACCATGGCCTCTTGTCCCCTTTCTTTAACATTATGGGCTTTTAGATTCCCATGCCACCCTGATGTTGACTGCAGACATTTTATTTCCATTGCCTTTGTTATTTGTTTGTTTTTAAAAGAGCTAAACTTTGGCTATTTGGTGATAAGATGCATGTTGATCCCTCCCTGGGAAACACTTTTGGCTCGCAGGAACTCTGTTTACTACCACCATTACCTTTTATTTATGGTTGTCAATCGCTGGGCAGCTAACTAGACTGTGGCAGATGGATCCCTGAAGGCAAAGGAGAGAGGCTCCAAATGCTGCTTTGTTGCCTGCATAGGAGTTAATATTTATGATTTCACTTACCCCACATTGTGAGCTTAAATGTGGTAATTTTCAAGCTGGGAAAACAATCTCCATTAAGAGATCCTGGAAATGCACTCTTTAGTCTTTCCGATACCTTTATGGCCCAACTCCTGCTTCAGTCCCTCTCTCTCTCTCAAAACAAACAAATGAACAAACAAACAAACAAACAACCCAACATCTTTATACTTGAACAACTACACAAAGGGCAGTGATGCATCCTAGAGGCTCAGTGTTACATGGGCAGCCATCACTGGGGCTCTGAGATCTTTCTTTCTTCTGACTCTTCGGCTCTGTTTTAAGGGAATGTAAGCTGAGTCAATGGGATGGGGACCTCCCACTCGGGACCCCCTCCTGTCCCTCTCTTGGACAGGAGCTTTCTTTCCTCAATAAATAAGTTCTGCTCACTAAAAAAAAAAAAAAAAAAAAAAAAAAAAAAGAGTCAATGGGAGACAGAAGGGTGCCAGCAGGTGCAGCACGGGAAGGATTAATAGAGTGACTGGAAGGGAGAAGGAAACTTGGGGCGCCCAACACCTTAATTCTCATTTTTGCTTTGGACTAAAAGATGATTTATCTGTCTTCAAAAGAAAAAAAAATAATAAAGGCTTCTCTGTTTTGTTACGGAACAGGATCTAGTTTGGAGTCAAGGAAAGGCAGTGTTTAGAGACCGTGAGCAGTCTTCATGGAAAGATCTTCACAACGGGCGAGTAGGGAGGGACTTACGTCCTGTGGCAACACACCTAGGACCTTGCTGTCCAGTCAAGCGAGGGCAGTCTGAAGCTGTTGCCCTCCCTGAGAGTCTTTGGACTTGACAGTGAAGCTTTATGCTGCAGTGAATGCTCTGGCTTACTGGCTGGATCTCTTCAAACAGATTGTCAGTTCTCAAGACAAGAAAATATATTTTCTGTATTCTTAGACCCCTCTTCACAACATTTAATATAAGGTGCTCCGTGAAACACAGGAGTTTGAGTAGATTGTTTTTCTTTTGCTTTATGAATGGACGAATGAACAAATGCATGGGTAAAACCTAAGGCACTCTCAGCTATGTGTCTGTAATTTAGCCCATTGGTACATTGAGCTTAGATAAAAAAGAACTAAGAAGTAAACAAAGAAAAAAATAATAAAGTGTGAGTGGGAAAACCAAGATAGATGGGAGTTAAATGTTGAATTTGCTAAGTTAAAGTGTTTAAAGAGAAAACCTACCCTACATGACATCTTCCATGAGTAGAACACTCTGAGAGCCAAAGAAATAGGGCAGAAAACAGTTCAATATGAAATGAAGTCCTTCAGGTTGAAGAATAGATACATTATATATTTTTTCCCCTCATTTCATCTCATGTGGGTGAGAACTTTATCTTGGGCACGCAGTGCCTTGCCTCAAGGCTGGTGTCTGAAGGATGGTATGCCGGGAACATAAACACCTTTTGGGTGGCCACATCAGGGGCCCAGTTTTGGATTTTTACCAGCTCTACAGAGGAACAGCTCACTAGGAGCCAGTGTTCACTTATCTTTCCTAAGGTTCCAGTGAGCTTCACCAGACATCTGTTAAGGTGACGCTCAAATGTCATTCACAGAAATACACCCAGAGGACAGCTCTGGTGGCAGATGAATATTGCCATGAAGTTTTAAAATTAGAATTGTGGGAGACCTTTAAGCATGGGTGACACTAGCTAGCAAATCCTTCTGTAAATCCATAAAAGGGAAGCTACGCAAACAAAAGGAACAAAGGTTGAGGCAGGCATCACGGGAAAAGCACGGAACTCCAGCCTCCAAGGAAGTTATGAGGAAAGGATGGCAAGTTTGGTCCCTATAACACCTTAGTGACACCCTGTCCGAAGTGAAAAATAACAAATAGGGTCGGGCTGGGGAGATAGCTCATGGGTGCAAGTGCCTGCCCTGCAAGTGCAAGGTCCTGAGTTCAATCCTCAGTTCCAGAAAAAAAAAAAAAAAAAAAAAAAAAAAAAAAGGGTGGGGATGTAGCTTAGTATGAAGGCTTCGAGTACCGAAAAAGAAAAACTGAGTTTTACTTACTTATGAAGAATATTTAATTTTTATTGCAAAAGTTGTGGCACGACAGATTAGTTGTGCCCCAGAATGTTTTCTGAGACTACATGGGTAGAAGAGAGTGTGTGAGTCTTACTATAAACTTCTTCCTGCTGTGTCAGTCTCTTGCCTGCCTGGACTGGACCCAGATTCTCCACCAGGGACCAGGGCCATCTCTAGGAGCAGTTGTGCTGAATAGGAGCCCCCAGTCCTGGCCACCGTCACTCGAATAGGCCAATCACAGCAGCTGTCTGAGCTACAATGCTCCCACCTGTCAAACAGGACAGTAGATAGTCCACCTCAGAATTACTTAATGGACGATCAGTGGGCCCCTTCATGCAAGCATCAAATAATATCAAAGTCACTGTCGTTACTATACAACTGGATACTCGCATTAGAATCAGAAGCCCTGAGTTTAAACCTCAGCCTTGCTGCTTAGGGTGTGCCCCTGGGCAACTAAATAATCATCTCCTGGTATCAGATTCCCACTAGTGAAGTAAAGATCACAGTATATTCTGGGCCCATAATAGAAGTTCAACAAGTTTGTGTTAGTTCTTATGTATCTAGGGTTAGAGCTGTGGAACAGCAAGAGAGGACATAAAGTATAGGTTGAGCCCTAGATTTTACCTAGATAAATAAGACCATAGACAAAAGAAACAACTCCCTGGGATGACTTTGTTTCTGATTTTTTTCTTTCTCCTGCAAGTTGAAGCCAGTTGCCTACGATAGTTAATTAGTGATTCTTCCTATGTTGTCATTAATTAAGGCTGGCTGTATCTATGCTAAAGAAAAGTAAAAAAGATGATTAGGAAGTGATTTTAATTTCGCAAGGTTAGTATGCTGCTGATATTTTTACAGATATGCTATCACGAGGTGTATTAGAATCACACAAGGGGAGGTGAGCATCTGCTTTGTTTATTTGTCCCATATCTTTTGGAGTATTGTGTTCAGTTCTAGGCAATGACTACAAGAAACATGGACAAACCAAGGTATATCAAGAGAATGACCAGAGTGAGGTGGGCGAGCTTGGAGCCATCACGTATGTAGAATAGCGTTGAGGACAATATAGGAGCTGCCTTCAGATACTGGCCTGACGGACTTGTGGGAACGAGAGCACTTATACTGCAGAGTCTGAAGAAGGAGAACATTACCAGCAAGCAAAAGACAAGGGAGTGGGTTGTAACTCCGCATGAGAAAGAAATGGGAAACGCAGCCAAGGGAAAGTGGAACTGGCTATCTTAAGCAAGAGACGGAGCCTTGAGAGGGGACGCATTCAGTAAGGGACCAGATGGCTATTTGTTGGGATTTTCATAGAAGGACATTCTACATGGGGTGGGAAACTATAGTAAGCCCTCTCTGGCAACCGAGAATATCTTGGAGTGAGTGCTATGTAAGGTCTGAGGTAAAGCCTAACAGATGTGAGGGACACATAGTAAAGCTTACAATCAGACTGGAGAAATGGTAGGCAGACACGTCAAGTGCTAGGCCTTTAGAGCATGAATGGCAGTGGCTGTCGGAGGCGGTTAGGGAAGGTAAAGCTGAGGATGTCGTGACATTAAGCAGAGATGAGAGGGAGCTAGGAGTTTATGTTTGGAAAAGCAAGAGTGGATAGGATGAAAAAAGACCATCTCTAGGCAGAGGACGGTCCATAGCAGGAACAGGCTGGAAAGGATGTCTGCGCCTCTCCTGCTTACAGCAAGGATGTGGAGTTATATTCCAGGGATGGAGGCTCAGGGGCATGGAATGCAAAGGTGTTTTTCATATTAATGAAGTTCATTTGGTTGCCAGATAAACAAAGGATGAAAGAGAGGTTAAGTGGGGAGACAGGGGGGAACATAAATGGCTAGAAGGGCCCGGACGAGCTGACGGTGGGTTGGACAGGGGAGAGGTTACGAATTCAGGTTACATCTTCAGATAGGGGAGGTGGGACTAGATGATGGGTTGGCTATGGGGGCAAATGTGAGAACATATTTAAATCGGGTTCTTCCCTGAGATGTGGTAGTTGGTGGAACTATTTGTGGAAACAAGAGTAAGATTTGGGAAAGGTTCAAGATATAAGATTTGCGGGCATTACATTTCAGATGCCTGTGACATAGTCAAGGAAAGCCATGTCAGTCTTCTGACAAGTTACAAATCCAGAGGTCAAAGGGAATGGTCAGACCAGAGTGACTTTGCTGGAAATAGGGTCCAGCATATCAGCAAGAACCAATGGGCGTTTTCTCAGAAGCCGAGGGTCATAGGCAAGGGCAGGGTAGTTAAGTCTAGGACTGAATCGGTGTTCATGTGTCTGGGGCTTCGATGACGCTGTCTTAGTCACTTTTGTTTTGCACAGGGGTCTTAAAGCTTCTTCCCTTCTTCAGTCCTGGCTGGGCCATCACTGGCTGTGTGGGTCACCTAAGGCAAGCTGACTGAGAGGCTACCGCCTGGATGGAAAGCTGAGGGTTCACACGATTGTACTGACTGGGTGTAGGTGGGTACCCAGAAGTCGAACGGCAGCTATACAGAGGGCCAGAGAGTAGGCAGGTTCTCTTGGGAGCCTCGATAACAGTGCAGGGCTGCTAGGTTCCCTTAAGGGTTACAGGAAGGATGGGGGTTCCTTCCACTTGGGACCGCTTCTCTCGAGTGTGCTGTAGGAACAGAGAGTGCTGCAATCTGCAGAGGAGGAACACTGGCCTGGCAGTGAGTCAGCCAAGCCAGGCTTTGCCTTTGGGTTCTGATTCTACAGATGACACACAGGAATTCGCTCTCTCTCTCTCTCTCTCTCTCTCTCTCTCTCTCTCTCTCTCTCTCTCTCTCTCTCTCTCAAGCAGAACCATAAAGTGCATGCTGAGTGGAGGAAGAAGCCTCAAGGCCTGGTTTGAGGGTCTCCTTTAATTTCTAGCTAAATGATATGGCCTGTCGTATCCTGGATCTAGGGTGATCTGCACACTGGCCCATGTCCAGAGCTTTCTTGGTTTTGACATTTAGAAGCCCTTATGCTGGGAAGCCTTTAATCCCAAGCAAACCATGGCAGTTGGCTACCCTGACTGCTGCTTAGGTTCTCAACTGTAAAATGGGAATAATTACACGCTCAGCTATCTGTAGTGTGAGGACCAAATGAGAAGAGAGCTGGGGAAGGGCCTCCAGGGTAGTTTGGGTCAAATGCAGCTGGCTAAGCTGGAAGCACCACTGCACTCTGGTGCAGCACATGCTCTACCTGGAAGACCGCTGCTTGGTGGAGCCCGAGACATCTCAGACCTCTGTGGACCTCCTGCAGCGACCCGACCCAAGCCTGAATGGACCAAGATTTCTTTGCTGGTTGCACTGTCTTGCATGTCCCAGCACAGAAAGCTTGTTACCCCATTGCCCACCTGTCTTGCTTCCAGCAGATGCAAAGCTCTTCATTGATAAGAACTCTGCACTCTGCACAGTGGCTATCACAGTAAGTTCTGGTAACTATTTACTGAATGAAAGAGCAGTTTGAATCCCAGAGATCTACCATGGTGGTTAGCTGAACCCCCAGAAATATGTAAAGCACCTTTGCTTTACATGTGCGAATTCTGGGTCTGTGGTTGCCCTTAGGGTGCTATGGCTAAGATCAGCTGATTCATCTCCAGAGAACTGGATGGGGAGGTGAGGTCTGGCTCTCCCAGAATGAACTGCTCAGACAGGAAGCACTGCCAAGGGCAGTCTGACCCTGAGCGCACCCTCACTGTGAGAGGCAGGCGTCAAGAGCTGCAGCACGGCTTGCCGTGAACCCATCTGGTCCTGTAACGCCACCCTAGGTCTGTGTCAGGTACCTTGGAGATGCTGGACAAAAGATCATGTGGGGGTGAGGGGAGGTCTCCCACGGCTGACAGAGGCCGGGGAGGCAGCATCAGGGTGAGAGCCCGTCTCTCCTCTGAGGCCTCTGTTCAACGGAAGGAAGGAAAGCTGGGCCACCGGAAAGGACTGGCCACGAAAGGCAGCCATGCTTTAAATACACATGGTCGTGATGCCGGAGAATGAGCCCCTCCAGTGTTAGACAAAGACTCCCAAGGAAGAGAAGAGAACGCTGATATCTCGGGCCCCCCAGCCCAGCTCCTCCCTGCACCTCCGACTCTTCCATTTCTTCCTTCTTCTCCCTACTTCTATCACAGCCTTTATCTTTTGCTTCAACAGTGCCACGCCCAGCTTTTCTTGAGATGGCATTTCCTGGAGAGGTTGTGTGAGGAAATGCCTCCCTGAGAATTGCCCCCCTGTGCTCCTGTGCTGTGTGCGGCCTACAGTGGCTTTCACTGGAGCCAACCCGTCTTGCTCAGAGATGTCCTCTCCACGGTTCAAGGACAGCAGCCTCTTGCCAAAGCCCTCCTCAGACTGCCACCCAGAAGAGGGGCAAGATGATATCAAGCTCTCTCTGTGTTGTTTCCCTACTCTGTCTCCCATGTTTATGCTGGTTTTTTACTGAACTTTCTTCTCTTTTTATTTTTTGAATATATTTGGTACAGGTTCTCACTGAGCAGCTTGCACTTGTAGTGATCCTCCTGTTCTCAGCCTCCCTAGTGCTGGGGTTACAGGTGCTCCTCCACACCTGGTCTCAGTGGTTAGTGGTTGGTACAGCATAGCACTGCAGGGCACTGCAGGACACTGCATTACTGAGGATCATTACTGGGGATTGAACCTGTGTCCTTGTGCTCGCCAGGCAGGTGCTTAGATCACTGAGCTATCTCCCCAGCCTTTTTTTAAAAAAAATATATTTGGTACAGGGTCTCACTACATAGTTTGGACTTGTGGTGATTCTCCTGTTTTAGCCTCCCCGGCTCTGGGGATGGTACTGGCATGGCACATGGTACTGAGGATCAAACCTGGTCCCCGAGCTTGCCTAAGCAGGCACTTAGTCTGCTGAGCTGTCTCAGAGGCCCTCTTCTTTATAATAATGCTAATTGCTATTGCATTGTATCTTCTTTTCCTCCTCTCTTAAATGTGATCACCATTAAAAAATCTGGCCATTTCGTACAAACATGGCGATTTTTATTTTCTCAGGAGAAATGAGCAGATCTGGTGACATTCCCCTACATCAGCACCAGGCCAGAACTAAGAAGAAGCTGTCCCATCTAGAGGAGGCACACACTCTTCCTTACCACATCCTCGACACTTCTAGTGATGCCCAGCCTCAGGCACAGGGTCCCCGGGCAGCATCCACTTTGAGCACAGCAGACTGGATCACTGCATGGGGACTACTGAACCTGAGTTCCGTCTTGAGCTATGCAGTCACCACTTGTGTGACTTCTGAAGAGTCACTTAACCTCTCGGTGCCACTGATTCATTATCTAGACAAAAAGATTTTTTTGAACTAGTACCGATGATCGTGCTCAGAGCTACTGTAACAGAGCCCCTTCTATCAAGTCTCCCTCAGTTTCCCTGGTTGGCCTGGAAACTTGGGACCCTCCCACCTCCACCTGCTGAGCACCTGGGATGATAGGCACGCCCCGCTGGCCCTGGCTGCGATCGAGTATCCTAATGGTACCCCCATTGTTCTAGTGGGGATGTCATAAATCATGGAATACACAGGGGGACTTAGATGAGGCTTGCCACAGGTAGCAAGGGCCCAGTAGATGCTTACTGCTAGGACTGTTTAGCATGGCGTTTGCGTCATCCTTTTGTTTCCCAGAGTGAAGAGGTACTGCCTGGTCTCACGCCTCTGCTAAAGCCAAGGAAGCTGGACAGCATTCATCCATGCTTCACTTCATGCGCTTTCTTTGCACGATTCCATGGGCACTTGGGGTGGCAGTTGCTGTACTGGCTGATGACTTGAGATCTTAGGACTGCCGATATCAGATTCTTTTTATTTGCTTTCTGCAGTAGTCGAGCACTTCGAAACCACTCCATTTGAAATGTGAATGGAATTGAATCACCTGATCATGGTGATATACTTCCGTTAGCGGCCTCTGGGATGTTTGTCAGTACTGGCCACAAGCCTACCGAAGCGAAAGTCCATGGTTTAATTTGTACTCTAGTTTGTATGGTGGGCTAGTATTGTCTAGCTCCTACTGTTCAGGGAGCACAAACGCAGGCAATGACTGGCTGAGGTACTTATGAGGTTGCCATCCACACAGACATTGACTGGGTAGGATGAAGTCCACGGGACAATCAGCGAATAGGGGTTTCCTGCATGCCCACCCCCTCTGCTGGCTGCTGGCTCCTCGCCTTCTTGAACTATCACTGGAAATACAGGTAGAGGGACGTAGGAAGCAAATAGGAGTGCACAAAGCCTGTGAGCCACAGAAAGAGGGAGTCAGCTGGAGCTATGGGAGTTTTCTTGTACAACATTGTTCCAGAGGAAAGATTCCCATGAGAGTACAGGATATGAGGAAGAGGTCGTACGCTTTGTCTGCTACACGTGTGCCGTGAAGAAAGGTGAATGATGCATGTAGGCTTCCCTGTCCAACCTTCCTTTGGGAACTTTGGGTCAGTTTGCCATCTCCACCTTGTAGCACAAAATGAGTTCCCTTGGTGAGGACTCATCTAGGCCTGGCCTCTTTTCCCCTGGGGAGAAAGTAGACTAGATGTCACTACTGCGCCATGCTCTTAGGCCATGGAGCAATCGCAAAATGTCACTAGAAAAAATGACACAGAATTTCACTGCAGGGGCTCAACTCCGAGGTTGTCCCGTCTTTTCCTTTCTTCCTGTCTTAGAGAGTGGGCTTTGTTTAGATACCCGAGCTTCCTAAGTTCAGGCTCCTCAACAGGAAGCTGTGTGCAATCGGCTGAATGCCTTTTGGTACTCGGAGTATAAAGAGGAATAAGCTGCCTATGTGAACATCTCTCTTGACATTCTGCTCATTGCAATGGAGAGAAGTCGGGTGTGGTCTGGCCTAGAAAAGGCCATCCTGTGTCATTTTGGTTAGAACTGGAACAAACAGAATAGATGACGAGAGAAGCAGAGAGACGGGAGGGATGAAAGGGGAGTCCATCCCAGAGGTCCGAGTGTCCCAGGACTCCCCAGGTGATTCCTTTTATTCCTAAGATAGTCTTACAACACTGCAGCAAGACCTCCTTGGGATGATGAAATGACGACGCCTTCAAGACACCAAGCAATGACCCTTCACGCTTGCTGTGACTTTACCATGTGCCAGCTCTGTGCTAAGCACTAGTACTATCTCATTGAACCACTTACAGAAATAAGGATGAATTTGCCTCCTGTTATACTGGGGGAAACTAAGGATTAGCGATGTAAAGCAAGTTGCCCAAAGGACTTGCGCTGTGCACCAGCAGACCCGGGGTACACAGTCAGTCCTGACCTCAGGTCCTAAACACGAGCTGATTGTCCCCGCTGCTTGCTGTCTGCCATTTTCCCAAGGTCACAGTGATTGGACATGTAGGTGGCAGTGTTTCAGCTCAGGTCTGACTGACACCAAAACACAAATCCCTAGTAGAGCCAGGATGGATAGTGTGTGTGTGTGTGTGTGTGTGTGTGTGTGTGTGTGTGTGTGCGTGTGCGCGCGCACGCGCGCACGTGCATGCATGCGTGCTCCGGGGATTGAACTCAGGATCTTCTCCTTGCCAGGCAGGAGCTTAAGCTGCTGAGCTATCTCCCCAGCCCCAGGATATCTAATACTTCCCTCTCCTAGTCTGTCTTTACATTATAAAACCTGCCTTATCAGAAAAGTCAGAAGATGTAGCAAGACTGAAATAAGGTTTCTGATGAGTGGGAGGAAGGGAGAAAGAGATGGAGAGACAGAGACAGAGAGACATACAGAGAGACACACAAAGTCAGAGACAGAGAGACAGAGATAGACAGAGATACAGATGAACAGAGAGACAGAGATAGAAAGGCAGAGAGATGGGCAGAGACAGAGACAGAGAGACAGAGAGATAGAGGCAGCGAGGAGAGGTGTGGGAGGGAGAGAGAAAGAGATAGAGACAGAGAGAGACAGAGAGACAGACAGAGACAGAGAGAGAGAGAGAGACAGACAGAAGAGTACAGTTGACAGAAGCAACCTCCTAAGGAGGCAGCATACCATTTGTACATCAGCAGAGGAGAGCAGTGCTTTGGCGGGCCAGTCACGGCTAGCGAGCAGCTCTTGCCTAGGCAAAGGCCATCCATTTCCAGCGCTGCTCAGTGCCCCACCCTCCTCACCACCTCGCTCACCACCTTCCTCCCACCTCTCCTCTCTTTAATACGCTGCTTTGCCTTTTATGAGCTTCTCAGCAGATGTGATAAAAATGGAGCTCTAACAGGCATAAATGCATGTTTGTCTTTGTGATTTCACAGGGATTCTGAAAAATAAATCGGCACTAGGGCGCTCGAGCCTCTCGAGCTCTCAGAGTGTACAAAGGCTGGGAGACTGCCTGTTGGCCTGTGCTCCCTGATGTTTCCCGCGGATGCTTTAAGGCACCACTTTAGAAGGCGCAGGCATAGGCACCTCCTCCGCGCACCCCAAGGTGGGGCACTCGCGAAGCAGAGTTCAGAGCCAAGATTAGCTCCTGGACTATGTTCCGCTAAACACTCGGAGAATCTGAGCACTGCGTTACCTCCCCGAGTCTATTTCATAAAACCACAGGGCGAGGGGCGGACCATTGCGCGCACATCCACAGCACCCTGAATGCTTTGCCTAGCACGCAATAGGTGGGAAACGGGTGCAAGGCCACCTTTGCCGTCTCCCCACATGTATGACCCAGTCTATAATGATCTGCTGTTCATTATTGAAAGAAATGAAAAATGTGTGGCATTTTAGGGAGCCTACCAAGCTCTAGGGGTGCCTCTGGTCCAGTCTGTTATGGACAGACAGACACCTCAACATTACATTTGATGGGTTCTGTTTCACCACTGGGTACAGGGCAAGCCACTCACCTACAGCGTGGCCGTGACAAACGGCGCAGACTCTGGGGACGCAAGGACTGCCAGGGAGTTCAGATAGTGCAGACAGTGAGCCACTCTCCTTTGAAAATCTCGGCTTTCCTGTTGTCCTATTGGCTTGGTGGGGGTAGGTGCCAGGGTATGTGTGTGAGCTGCGAGGTGGATGCCCAGTGGGTGGGTGGAGTCTATCTACCGAGGGGGGCCATTTCTTCTTCACACTTCCCTTCCCTACATTCCGGAGGAGGCATTCTTGGCTGGGGGCTGAGAAGGAATCTGGACTAAGGCTATCTAAGCAGACAGTTCAGGTCCTCTGGGGCGAGTTCTGTAGCCTTTCTATGCCTCAGTTTCCTGAGTTGGAAGATGAAAGCAGAATTTCCTTCATGGTGCTGCTGTAACTAAGATACTGCACATCACATATTTTGGAGCAGTGTGTGGAATGGCCACAGCTCCATAAATATTAATGATAAATCTTATTGTTGATGCCACTAAAAGGCTTCATCAAGCTCTTACCATGGCTGTCAGGCCTTGTGGGCTCATCCTGTGGGAAGGTTTCTGAGCCTTCTCTCTAATCTATTCCATATGTCCTGGATTGAGAAAGCTGCTGTACAAATCCTCTCCTTTGGTAAACCTACCTCTCTTCAAACACATGGGCATGTGTGTGCACGCGTGCACGCGCGCGCACACACACACACACACACACACTCTGTCTCTCCTTTCCTTTTCCATCCATCCCCCCCTTTTTTTCCTTTCTCCTTTTTAACCCTGCATTCCCTCTCCCGCTTCAGCTCTTCTGAGGAGGCAGACAAACCCAGCCTCTCTGCTCAGAGAGCTTTGTCTCTGATCAGGCCTGACCTGGGTCACAGAGTTCATGGGGTTACCATGACAACGAGCATCCCTGGCTACCCATCAGGAGGCAAAGACCAATTGAAAAGGACTGTCATTTCCCTGGGACACGCTGTATTTCTCTGCAGCAGCAGGCCCTGCACAAGTACTACGCTATGGAAAGAGGCTGTTACTTGGGTGGGAGGGAGGAAAAAGAAATATTAGCGTTTTATTTTTTTAAAAGCATGTTCTTTGTGGAGGAGGACCACAGATTGTTCCCAGAGAGAGACGTTTTATTTCTAATGCAGCCAGTGTGCGTGCGTGTGTCGGGGGTGGGAGGTGGTGGGGGTGAGGGTAGGGCTTATGTGCATTTCTGAGGAACACAGTCAGCTCCACAGAGAAAGGAAAAATAAGTTATTTGACTCCAGAGTAACTCTTTCGTAGGTCTAATGGGAGGAGAGGGGTGGAAAATGAACGTTAATGACTATTCACTGTGACAGGCAATTCATGCTGTGTTATCAAATCAACAAAGAAACTGCATAAAATTATTCCAATTCTACAGCTAAGAAAAGAGAGGCTTATGAAGTTACGGTTACCTATCAATTGAGGTTCTACTGGCAAAGTAATGGCCCTCAGCGGGGTCCTCTGCCTGCAAAGGTGTGGCGCTGACACCGCCCCATGTGGGTTTTCCTGGCACTGCCCGCTCTGCTCATTTTCCTTCTCCTTTGGGGCCCTCTGCTCTCCTTCCTCGCCCTGTCTGCCAATCCTTCCTCCCCAGATTGTATTCCTCCCCTTGCCCCAATGGGACCGCACAGGAGAGAACCGCGCCGGGAGGCGGGCGGCACGTGTGGGGGTTGTTCCAGGAGTGAGTGCTAGCACCCACCCTGAACCTGCATCATCAGGGTGTTAGAGGAGATCTCGGGGCTTGGCGGGGATGTGTGATGCCAGCTTCTCTGGGTAGTTCTGACACACACCTAAGTTGGGGGACGAAGTTCGGCAGAGAAGGCCACAGAGCCAGCACCCCACAAAGCAGCAATTGCTCCTTGGTTTCCCAACTATGTTCTGGGTCAGTGTGATTCTTTTGTGCAGAGAAGAACTATTGACAACCTTCTGTAGCACCCAGATGAGTATCAGGCAAAGAAAGGGTATTCAGAGAAGGCCCACAGGGCCTGAGGATACGGTGGCATTCCATGACCCCCCACGTGCAGGTGTGCGTGTGCATATGCATATGTGCATGCGTGTGTGTATATGTGTGTGTGTAGGGTGGCAACTCGGAAACTTTCAACCTCTTTTTTTTTTTTTTTGTCTTTTTGAGACAGGGTCTCACTGTGCAGTTCCGGCTGGCCTTGAGCTCACTTTTGTAGCCCAGGTTGGTCTCGAACTCGCACTGATCCTCCTGCCTCAGCCTCCCGAGTGCTGGGATTACAGGGGTGTGCCACCACACCCAGCTCAACCTCTGAAAATGAAAACCATTCCCCCAGATCTCATAATGTCTCTTCTGGAGCTACAGCCTTAACGTCTCTCCTTTCTTTAGCCAGATACCCCTATGAGCAGCTCTAGGTAGACTTTTCCTGCATAGCATTGAAGGGAGAAAGTGAGGTCAAAATACTGAGAAACTTGGAGCTTCTGTTATGTTAAGAGCGCCACCAGCAACACCAGTCCCAGATACAAGCAAGATCCAAGCCACGCAGCAGGAAGACGGGTGATTAGGCTGGCGCCCGGTGTCATTCCCACTGCAGTGCCAGGAGTCCTCCACTCCTCCCAGGACTCTTCCATAGCCTTCTGGGTATTCCAGAGGCAACAGTGAGGTGTCAGCCATGCTTCTCTGGGGGAAGGAAGTCCCAGGCTTTCCCTTCATCTATCATGGCCTGCATCGGATTGTGCCTGGTCAGTTCTTCTTCAGCAAAAGCTCCAAGGACTCAGAAATCTTACACAATGCTCTTCTTGCCCAAGCTTCTCAGTTTTAAAGTGAAGATACAAGCACAGACCCTGTCACTTTGGCCATCTGTTCTCATCCTCTGGTAACCCCAGTAACTGTGTTTGTTACCTCCTCCCAGAAAGGACTGCATCAGCTACCTGAATGACCCTCTGCCTGACGCCCTCTTCTTTGCTAGTCACATTATAACCTGCTGCTCTCTGTATGGCCACAGTCCCTCCCTGTCAATGGCCTTCAGTAGCCTCTATTGGCATCCACAAAAACATGCAGGGGAATTTGAGAGCCTTCGCCATGCAAGCCCAGCTACTCCTACCTACTCCTGCGCTGTCCAGGAGCACGGGCACTTTGCTGCTGCCTGAGACTGCACTTCTGTTTGACCACCTGTGCCTGTGCCCAGTCTTTTCTACCTCCCAACGTCTCCCCAGTCAGAGTTCTTCAAGGTCCATGTCAAACGTTATCCCTGACTTTGAGCACTTGGCAAATCCTCCCATCTGAACACTGACCCTCCTTTCAAGGGCTTCTGGCTCTTCTGTGTTGTTGATAAAATAAAGGGTACATAAATGATTTTGCTCTCGAGCTGTACTTTGTGGTGTGTCATTTAGTGTCTGGTGTTACATTAGAACTGTCTCTATACCACCCCTGTAGTGCCGTGCATAGGGCTTTACATGGGGAAGGTATTCAGCGTGTCTGTGTGAAGCTGAATGAAGAGGGCCTGAGGCCTTCCTGGGTGCCCACTGTATGCTCCTGTCACCTTGGCCCATTCACCTGGCATGGACAAGACACACGATGAAAGACAGACATGTCATGGTCATGGAAACCAGGAAGACTAGGTAACCACAGTCACAGTTAAAGACCAGACTCTGGCCAATGTCCTGATTAGAGTACGACTCTTAGCAAATCCATTAAACTCCTGATGGATGAAGGAGAATTCATCGCTGAGCATTTTACTAGGGCCAATCTTCTGTGAATTCTACCACACATGCCTACTTAGGAAATGAGAGCGCATCATCTCTAACTGAAGGGAAAATTCATCATAATAGAGAGAGAAAAAAAAGAGTTGCTTAGATCAGCAGATACATTTAGTTGGCAACAAAAGGCCAATAGATCATAATTAATGGGTTTACCAATTGCCTTTCTCCAGTGACAAGCATTGGCAGTACAGGTCTTTATCCACAACCTGAGGGCTTCTGAAACACAATTCAGCGCCTAATCCAACATCAAACATGCAATGACAGCCAACAAACAGCATCTGTCTCAAAGAAACACCACCTGCCCACATGGAAAATCAAGCGTCGAACCACCTTGCTTCCTCAGAGTATTTGTTCAGAGTGCAGAAGATACAAAATACCACTCTGTCATGAACACAGCCGTTTAGTGTTCTGTGGGGACTGTGGCTTGGGCTCTGCCAAGTAGAACTGGCAAACTAAGGAGGAGAAACAGTTGGATCTTATGAATCAGTCTTCTGGCCTCCTGAGGCAGAGCCAGGTGCTCTGCATTGGAAGAACCTGGAGCCTGCTTGGGACAGGCTGGAAGGAAGGAACGGGCCACAGGTGTGGTGTGTTCTAGGTCTGTAGAAGGCACGTGGCTGACAGATCCTTCCTGCATGCAAGCACAGGTACTGAGCCTGCTGAGCCTGGCAAACATCTGTGTCAGGGCCGCAAAATCCCTGGCCCTTACAGCGTGAAAGGGAAGTTTCTAACAGTATCCAGAGTGCTTGGAAGCACATTTGGGTAGCATGAACACCTGTAAATTTTTTTTTTTTTTTTTTTTTTGCTTTGGGAGTGGCTGGCCAATCGTTTAGAAAACATTTGATATGATTCAAAATGAGGTGAAGACCAAATTGATTTACTTTGCCAGACAATTGTTAGGCAGCCATTAGCCTCTTTGCAGTGGTCCAGAGGAAGCATGGGCTGCTCTGCATGCTCCCTACTCACCTTCTGTCTCTGCCAGGCAGAGCTCTCCTAGGTGGCCTCTGTGTCATCAGACAGCTGGAGCAGGTGCACATGTCAGCAGGCCTTGCTTGGCCATGACTCTGGCATTTGGCTGTACCTTGGTGAGTGACCGCTTAGGGTGTGTGAAGCAGAGGTGGGATAGAGAGCTGGTGTGTGTGTGTGTGTGTGTGTGTGTGTGTGTGTGTGTGTGTGTGTTCACTATAACCGGTCTTTCCGGGTGTGTTTCATGGAACTTCTACACTGATGGATTTCCCTAAGGTAGATACTCAAGGTCATCTTAGCCTGCACTTTGCTCTTCTCATTTATCATCAGCTGTTGTCAAGGTCACTAGCAAGCATGCCACTGGGAAGAACAGAGTGTGGGGAGAAGGCTGGGAACATGGGACCAGCATCTGGGATTTCTGATTTGCAGGTCAGCTTGCAGTGACCTGAAACACATTGCTCTCTCCCTTTCTCTTTCTCAAATTTAGAAATATAAGCAAAGAATTAGGTTTTTCTCTATGATGGGGTCGAGATTTTTTTTCTCCCAAGCACTTAGTACAAAAGGAATCTTTGAGTATGGGAATCTATAAGAACTGTTCCCACTCACAGTAGTGGTGCTCCAGGCCTTCAAGCAGGGTCTGATTTTGCAGTTTGCCTTCAGAGTGGGAATGGATATTCTGGGCTCCAAGAGCATTTGTTTCATGCTTCAGTTTGTGGTGAGGCATGTGACCCTTACGAATAGACGCAGAGAACCTGGCCTAGGTGCCCTGTCTTGCCTTTAATGGTGCTGGAGGTCAAAGGTCCGACACAACCTTAGTGATAGCCATAGGCTCTGGAGTTAGCCGGCTTGGCCTTGAGATCTGGCTTGAGCTCGTTGCCTGCGTTGGCTTGGGGAGACAACTTAAATCTGTCCCTCTGGTTGCTCATCTGGGACATGGGGATCATACAGGAAGTTGTTGGGGTTATGTCCACACCGCATTGTGTGGCACTCACATAATGGTGGCTTTTATTGGTGAGAGCAGATCACCTCTAGCTTTAGGCTTACGTCAGGCAAATTTCCAATATTTATTGAGTTGTCATTTTCTCTAAGCCCCCTGTGTGGAATGGGGTAGCTAAAATGCTGTGTTGGCAGGGCGGAGCACTTCACCTGTCAGTATCTTGTTTTCATGGAGTCTCTACACTCTGGATTTCCCCCAGGTATATACTGAAGGTCATCTTAGCACAAGGTCATCTTATTTTCTTCACTTTGCCAAACATTTAGATCAAAGGATGCCCCAGACTCTTAAAACCTCCAGCAAATTATAATACTTCAGGGCCACTGATGTCTTGGATCTATCGTTCTGTAATTTCAAAGCTTTTTAGGGGATGTTCTGTGAGTTCCTAAGATGAAAATCTCTTCTTTGATGAGCATAATTGTCTAGATCTTTAATTTTTGCTCAAAGTTGTACAAAAAGGCTTAAAGATGTCCTAGGGAAAAAAATCTGGTAGATAAATACCGGGTTACTGGGTTTCTCTTTATTAGTTCCTATTAATCACATCTATGTTCCACCAGGTACCTTTATTCTTTTAACTCTCAGACAGTTATGTAGAATTCTTCAAAGCATTTTCATTGCTCTGTGTGTGTGTGTGTGTGTGTGTGTGTGTGTGTGTGTGTGTCTGGCTCAGCCCACTCTGAGTGTGGGGCTGGTTCAGCATGTGGCACTGGGGACTGAACTGCAGTCCCTGCGGTTGCCTAGGCTTGCCTAAGCAGGTGCTTTAGACCGCTGAGCTATCTTGCCAGCCCTTTCATTGCTCTTTGAATAGAGACAAACTTACTTTACAAAATCTTTTCCTACCTCGCTCTCTAATCTCGGCTTTCCTTTCCTTCTTCCTTAATACCTACACCCTAGGATCACTGAGTTTCCTTTTGTTCCGCAGCGACTATGCTGCAGTCTCTTGCCAAAGACCTCATGCACAACATTCTCCCTTCTTTTGCTTCCTCTTGTTCACCTGCCCACTGCCGTCAGTGTGTGTCCTCAGCTTTGGAAAAAAGCACCTTTGGAGAGGACTCCAAGGCACATCCCTTGTCTATAGCAGACAGGTTTGGACCATCTTATATCAGTGAGTCAGATGCTGACTTGGTCTTTATTGTTTTATGGTTTCAATTGGATCTGCTGTTGATTTTCATCTATTTATCCTGATGAAGTCTGAATTTTCAAGTCTGAGGGTTTGCTTTTCATAGATTCTATCTATTATTTATTTAGTATTTTAGGGAAGGGCCTTCATGGTCTCACTACTAGATCAGATTTGTAGTGACCTGCCTGTTTACAGCCTCTCAAGAGCTGGGACTGCAGGCACTCACCACCATGTCTAGTCTCAACAGTCATCTTGGTGCACTTCAGGGGTGGTGCTGGCATTGAAGGTCCAGGGATAGAACCCCTGGCCTCTGCACCTTTCCATAGAGTTTAGAAAATTTCTCTAGAATATCACTTCTACTCCACCCTCCAATACTACTTTGTACTTGGTATAAAAAATAAAAAAGATTTCATGGCACAGAATATATTTTATTACTGTGAATTCTAAATCAAACATTATCAAGTATGTCTGATCATTAACAATGGCTCTTTCTTTTAAAATGTTTCTACTACATTTATGTGTTTAGTTGTCCTAAATGACTATGTGGAATGTCACCTAATTCTCAACTTTGCCCTGATTATGGTAGTTCCAGAATAGCTGTCTTATGTTCTACATTTTGATTTTCATTGCTGTTTTCCTCCTGGCCCTAGAGATGTACTAACTTGCATTGAAAAGGCTGTTTGTTATATCTTATCCAACATATCTAAGTTTTATAGTGAGAATTTTGTTTTGGCCACATTGCTGGAAACAGGTGCTCTCTTGGGTCCATCTTATAGATTTTTCTAGTATGTACCACAGTTGTTATGAAACATTAGATACTACCCATTTATTTAGTGCCTGTCCCTCCATAATAATGTAATCCATGGGCAAAGGGCCTGTATCTTATTCAATGCTGTAGCTCAAGCTCTTATGTCAGTGCCTCAAACAATGTTGGAACTCAAGATCCCTGAAAGGAGAGAAGCAGAGGCAGAAGTGGCCTGGCTGTCATGTCAAGGTGGGCAGGGGGCCTCTCCATCCTCCTATAGCCTTTACTAATACTTCTCCCCAGAATTTCACCCTTCCTTCAAATGATTCAATCCTTCTCTAAGTGACAGAATTTCTCACCAGCTTCGTTTTCAGTTACCTTCTGCACAGATGATCCTACTTAAATCCATAACTACCTTGGACCAGGTCTAGGGGGATTGTCTGCTCTCTATAGATTAGGGGATAGAGGGTCAGCAGATGAGGCGTCTTCTCTCCTGCAAGACAGTCATTCAGTAATGAATTCCAGAATTAAATCTAGGTCTTCTGTCTCCAAGCCTGTAGCGTTCTTCCCCAGCTCTTTAGAATGAGTACCAGAGCTTTATACAGAAGCAAAATCCACTTTTCTGCTTTCCTAAACTACCTTCACCTTGTGAAGAAAATGAGTGTGTAGGGAAGAACGTGTGCTGTTATTAATTGCTGCTATTTATTAGGAGCTATGTAGGTTCCAGCAACCAGAGCCTCAAGACTCAAACTCCCTAGGGTCGGCCAGAGAGCTCAGCGGATTAAAGTGCCTGCCTAGGCAGATGCAGAGACCGGGGTTGGGTCCCCTGTGTGCTGTGCTGGCCATGCCCCCAGGGTGAGCTCAGCTGGTGACTGAGACTGGGTGTGGTGATGTACCCCTATAATCCCAGTGTTTGGGAGGCTGAAAACAAGAGGATCACTACGAGTCTGATCTACATAGTGAAACCCCATAAACGCTGTGCTAAATACATTAAAAAAAAAAAAAAAAGACTCAAACTACTTGATTGTTTTTCATCTGGACAATGTGGCTAGGTTTCTTTTGAGACAAATATTAAAAACCATCTCTTGTCAAAAGATTCAGGTTGCCAGAGAACCCTGTTTACGGCCTACTCGGATGCATGGCTATCTGGTAAAGGATGGAATATTACAGAGCACAGGACAAAAACCACAAGGCTCATTAACATACAACACACATGAAAGGGTGAGGTGAAGTGTGAGGAAGACCTCATGGGCAGTGACATTCATAGCAAGCTGAGACCCCCGGGGCCAGTTCCCAACCTCAGGGCTGAAGGTCTCAGGTGGCTGGAATCTTCCAGGCCCACAGGCATTGAAGAGGAACTCACTTGATAGCTTGCATTGCACATTGGAGCCATGTGGCAGACAGAGCAGCTTCCTTCCTGAGTGGAGGGTGGGGGCGGAGAGGGAGTAGGAAGGAAGCAAATCTTGGCTACTTACCTCAGGGCGGACCCCTTGGGTGTCGCAATGCCATAGCCTTTGGAATCCAAGTTACCTCCCACTTTCATGGTGTCACAGGGCTTCCGCTGCTCAATGTACTCGTTCATGGTGGACTCCAGGAGGTAGGCATATTTGCCCTTGGATTTTCTCACTCGGATCATCCCCTCCTCTGTGGTCCGCACAAAAACGGATGGCTCTGCTGACTTCATATACGTCCACATCTTCTCAAACACGGCGATCTTTGATCTCTGGCAGAGGGCAGGAACAAAGCCAGAATTAAGGGCTGGCTGGGCTTGTCTTAGGGTCGGCGCGCACAGTTAGGAAGAGCTCTGTGTTACTTGATCATACCTTCACAAGCCAGATTAGCTCAGGAAGAAACAAATTATGAATGATTGCAAAATAAGAGGCTCTAATGAGGACCGGTGGGTTCCAAAGTACAAATACCTTGCAAATATAGAACGAGCAGCGGGCAGTGGAAATCAATCTTTTAATTACTTCTAAGTAATTAATTATATTCTGTCAAAACATGAGGGAGAGCTAAGGAACTGGATACCTGCCTGGCTTTTAAGGACTATACTGCACCTACGTATTCTTCGGTGAGGTTATATCGGTATTGTCCAGATAAAGAAGAGAGCTGAGTATCAGTGGACTCTGAATCCACCATTGGAACAAAGCTATGAAACACTTGTGGATCATGGATGGCCAAGGTCTCCTCTTCCCATCTGTAAGGCTTGCTCTCAAAACATTAATTGTTTGAGAAAGCTACTAACCTGCGACCCAATATCATTACTTGTTTTCTTTTCAAAAGCCTCCGAATCCAGTCAAACTGCTTTCTTCGTTTTCTTCTAGCTCATTGTAGGCTGCCCTTCAGGGACTGGGCTTAGCTCATTGATTCTCCTGGATGCACTGGTCCTCCCCAGACACATCCTTCTCTTGTGTTCATGGACCAGACTGAACCCTGTGTATCTGGAGAACAGCTCAGCTTCAAGCAAAATCGTTTTTAATCTTCAGCAGGCACTGGCCTTATGCACAGAGACTGCAAAAATACAGGTTCTTCACTGTCAGTCTAAATATTTGATACAGGAAACCCTACCAGGTGCTCTAGATTTGTACTCTGAATGATCCTTTGCTCATGGCAAGATGTCAAGATGTTGAGGGCTATCCAAGAGTAGACGATGTTGTCTCTCCAGGGGGCCCTCATAGAGGCTATTGGGGCACTTTGCACAATGTGGGCCCCTGCTCAGGATGCGCTGCTGAGGATTACAAATCAATCCTCTCGTCCAAAAGGGGCTTTGGAAAAATGTCCTTTTCCTAAGGAACAGGTATATTTTAGGGATACTGGAGTCTACCTTTTGAAAATACTGTGTAAACAGTCAAGTATTAAATACATATAAGGGCCATTTTTTAAAAGAGAATTACTGATAGAATTATATAGCCTATATATGCAATCTATATAATTTAATTGTTAAAAATAGATGACAAAGCTCCTGAGTTCAAATCCTGATAGCCAAGAGTATATTATATATTTATGTAATATAAAATTATTGGGGTCAGCGAGATAGCTAAGTGGTCTAAAGTGCCTGAGTAGGCAAGCTTAGGCAACCTCAGGGACCACAGTTGGATCCCCGGCACCACATGCTGTGCCAGCCCCACCCCCAGGGCAGGCTGAGCCGGCCATAATATAAAGAAGTAAATATAAGATTATCATGCATACAGTGTCATTTTTCTGTGTGCACGAGTGTCAGGTTTGTGTCCTTCATCCCAATCAATACCAAGCATTAATAAGATATCGACATTACAGTTGTCACTTCAGGTAACAGATCTGTGGGGATATTTAGGATAGGAAAATTCTAGCCCTAGAGGAAACAATACTGGAAAGAATTATCACAAAGTAAGGGGAAGCATTTGGCACAGAGAGTTTTCATTTTTACTATTTCATCATTGAATAAACCAGATCATTCATTTCATGACACAGCTTACAACTTGGCAAGGACAGTTGGGTGGAACTCGACGAGCTCTTGGCTCCGTTTTAGTTTTTCTTCTAAGGAATGATTTGCTATATGGTAAAATTCCTTCGCGTTGAGCCTAGTTTTCCTATTTATTTCGCAAAGAGTTTGGCATGTTAATCTTTAAATCCCTTGCTAACTTGAAATATCTGATTCTTTGTGTGAAGTATGCCATTCAAGCAAGAATGTCTATGTGAGGAGTAGAAAGCAGAAGAGGGAGAGAGACCCTAAAGGCAGGAGAGCGAATACTCAGCCCTCGTCATAGCCTCTCTGATGTATTCAATACTCTCTCCCAGGAAACGGCAAAATGGACACATTCGGCTGTGACCGGATAGGCAGATGGCCTTCTAGGCATAGAACCAACAAGACACAAATTGCAAGATGCAATTTGACCCGACAAGATGAACGTAGCAGGGAGCCCTCTGGGCAGCAGCATGCAGAAAATTAATATGTCCTCTCAGCCTTGCCCCAGAGCCTTGGACGTGACAGCTGTGCTCACGGGCACCGAGACGATCGGGAAACCTAATCTCTAGGAATGCAGAGGCAGCATGAGTGGCGGGGAAGATTGGATGCCTACTCAGGGTATTCGTCCTGGGTATCGCCTATCATCCTCAGCTCCTATGGCCCTTCACACATCTTAATTAAGCTGTCGATGGAGGAGTAAGTAACTCTGAGCTGGGACCGCCTGCGAGCTCTGGGCTGCTGTGGGGATGAGATGATAGATTCTGCAGAGAGGGAAGGGGGAAGAGGCCTGGTCTCACCCTTCCCTCCTTCTGTCTTGTGGCAGTGGTAGGTGATCTTGTCTCCCTTCTCACTGATGTCTTGGCGGCATACAAGACCAGAGTTGCACAGAGGGAGGACACGTGAGACTGGTTTAGCAGTGCTCTGCTTCTGCGAGTGAAGAAATTGAGATTCATGACACGACTATGAACCACTAGGGTTGTGTAGCTTGTCAGTGGGAAAGCCAGGAGTAAAACCCTGGACTTACCTTCTACTGTTGCATGGCATCTATTTTTCTCCCTCATTTTAGGTTTTATATTCTGTAGGATCATGGGTAAAAAATAACCTTTCTGAACCTCCCTACTTCCCTTCGGACTATGGTGATAATAGTTACCCATCATACAGTATTGCTGCAGAGACTTATGGGCAAAAAGCTAACTAAGCATTTGGCATGAAGAAGACATTCTGTAAGTAGTTCAGTTACTTCTAGTAATTGTTCTTTTTTTGAGTGTTTATTTTAGGGTAACAGTGCTGCATAGGAGGTTCCTTGATACCAGTTTCTCTTCCTGTATTTGTGTTACATAGCAGGCACCCATATAAATCAAAGAATTTTTTGAATTAGCCCGCATGTGACCTTAGAATCTCTCTCAACACAGGATCTATCAACCACTATTGATCAATCAAAGCCAGCATATATCTTAGGACTTATTCACCAGTAACACAGTAAGCTAGTTAGAGCACAGAACCTGGAGACTATACACTATTTGGGTCCAGATTCTTTATGTGATGAGTAAGAAGCAGTAATATCTCAGTTGATACTATTAGCACAGAACCTTGAAGTCTTAAGTCCCATCTGGCCAGTCCATCCCATTAAAAAAGGCACAAGGGTTTTCTTCACTGGGTCTTAATTTCCCCAAGTATTAATTGAATAAAATAGACCCAACCACAGGTCCATCTGATACCCAGAGAGATCTTTATAGGAACATTTACTATAATGTTGTCACATCAGGACAATGAGGTTCAGTGGAAAGAATATTTGGATTGTGATGAAAAAAACTTAGATTTAGTTTCTTCCTATGACATTTGAATTTCCTGAATCTAATTGAATCTAATTTCTTATCTTTGGGCAGACACCATAATCCTTGTTCTGCCTTGGGTCACAGATTAAATATAAATGAGACCATGGGCCTGAAAGTCCCTCTGGGATCGACACAGGCTGTGCATATTTTAGAGACAGCGATATTGTCGAGTGAGCTGGGTTGTTCTCCAAGTGCAACAAGGGTTCAGGCGTAGGATTGGTTTCACTGACAGCTAGTAGGTATCTCCTTCCCACTTTCAGGGCATGCTAAGAAGGTTTTAGAATCGTAATGAGATTTTTCTACTAATTAGCAAGGTAAGTTTAAGCAAGTCAGGCCTCTTTGGAAAAAGACAAGTTCTGACCCAGTGACTATGCAGGCACTCTTTTGCTCTGATATTTTTGACTACAGTGGGTTGTAGCTTTGATAGGCTCAGGGAGGCCCAGATGCTGGTTCCTTTCCAACTGGTCACATGGAACAGAAGCCCACAGTCAAGGCCCTGCAACACATGCCTCAGTGGGTCCCCTGGGGCCTGGGCTCTGCTCCATGAAGTTGCAGTGCAAACGTCTGTCAGTCCATGAGGCTCCCAGCCTCCTGGCTGAGCTTTGCTCCCAGCTCATTTTGCTGCTAACTACCTGTGTGGCCTCAGGCAACGGCCTTTGCCTCTTGGAGCTTCTTCAACAAGATGGGACAGCAATGTGTGACTTCTGTCTATTGAGAGGTTTAAGTGACTTCACTCACCTAAGGTGTTCCTGCCACAGGACCTGGTTCATAGTGAGTGCTGAGTCCCTGGTTGTGATTTTTTTTTTTAAATTAATTTTACTTGGTCAAACTATCTTAGTTCCATGTCCTGGGATGTGCATGTCCACTTGGGCTTTGGTCCAAGTTGTTTCTTTTTACTTATCTCACTCAGGTCTGACCTAGTTTTATATCTAGAATGTTTTCAGGTCAACCCTGGAGCCCTAAGGTAGGTGGAGCTGCGATTCGTGTTCTCTTTTTTCCCTTGTATCTTAGTTGCTTTATCTCTGTTGCTCTCACAAAGGTGATCAGAGACAAACACCGTTCTCCCCATTTTAAAGATGAATGGAAGTGACATTAAAGAGGCTATGTCTGCAGAGTAAGTCATGTCTGGACTCAGGCTCTGGACTGTGCCTCGCTGACCTGAGCCTGTGCTCTGCGTGGCCTGCTACTCTGCCTCTGTTCACACCTCCGGCCAGAAGCCATCGCACCACCTCCTTCCTCTTTCTCTCGCCCTCCTGGCACACTTTAACAGATTGCTTAATCCAGTTATTTTTTTCAATATACTATCTTCTTGCTCAACAGGCTAATAAACATTCCCTGAGCTCCTGCTATGCTATTGAAGGGAACTCAAAGCGCAAGACCTCAGTCTTATCCATGAAACTATGCCTGATCGATCGCTAACTAGACTGTTGCATTCTTGTGGGGACAGATAAAGAGTTCTCTTCAATATACTTCGAATTCCTCAGAGAATTAGCATGGCTTTGTATGTGGAAGAGGTTTTAAACAATGTAGGAACTTTGAAGAAGCTACACAAGTAGAAATATATATTCCCCAGGGTTGTAGAAAGCTCCTTCATTAAGCCTTCCTCACTGTTGGGCTGAACAAGAGAGTAGTGCCCATTCTCTGAGGAGAACCTAGACCCTGAGCTTGGGGTGCTGGACATGGGGTGCTCTCCCTGTGAGAGTGCAGAAGGTACTGTGAGCTTTGGATTCTAGCCTAACCCAGAGCAGAGGGCTTCTGAGGGTGAACACCAACAGTGAATATCTTGGAGGGCACGGCCACCATAGGGAGTGCCACCACTGGTTGTAGGTACCACCCCACCCCACCCCAACAGAGATTTTGTTGAAAGGAAGAAAATAAAAAGCTCAAACACAAAATCCTCTCCTGAGCTCTTTAAGGTGGACATACTGAAGACAGTGAACATCTATAAAAGTAAATATAAGGAGGCAACAGACCTGTATGAATTCAACGGACAGTCATGGTTTTCTTGTGTATTTGTGTCTGGCCTTCTTTGAAAGAGGAAGTCCTGAGCTTTCCCGCCCTGCCCTTGGTTAAGCAGTTTCCCGGCCTCCCTGTGATCTCATGCCCTTCAGTGAGACGGAAGTTTCAATGGCAGTGGTGGTTCTCTTGTGAGCATGTATCAGTGTGAGGGGCGGCCTTACCCTGAAGAACTCCTTAGTGGATCCTGCTTCTAGGGTCCCGTAGGCGATTTCTGTCTGCTTTGCTAGGTCCTCCGCGCTCTCGATGGGAGACACCATCCTCTCCACCGTCAGGAAGGCAGCCAGATTGGCTGTATAGGAGGAGATGATAATTAAGGTGAAGAACCACCAGACACCACCAACGATGCGTCCAGACAGGGACCTGCAGGCCAAAAGGAAGTGGCATCAGAAGGGTGGCACAGGCATCAGCTGCTGAAGGCTGTGGGGGGAGGGGCCGAGAGCCAAGCTCAGCCCCGTCAGCAGAGCTGTCAGAGCCTGTTGTGCCCTTCCCTCCGTCAGCAGGATGTGAAAACTCACATGTCAGAGAGAATCCATGTTGCATTCCTTATCACAAGTCAGCAGCTATGAGGCTGCCTCCTGTCAGTGGTGATAAAACACATGGGCAGGCGTTCCCCCTCACTTTACATGTACAGATATATACATCAAGGCATGTCTCCCCCAAAGCACATACATGTCAACACCTGTCCAAAGAAACTGCTAACATGTATAAGCATCCTCGCAAATGTTAGTTACAGACACCAAATGTTTGTGCATATATATAAATTCAAATGAATTTGTAGACATGATAAGTACATTTGACTGGTCCAGATATGTTGGTTGGACTGTCTTATCCCTACAGATCTCCTCGCTTCAAAAGTCACTAATGTAATGGCCTAGGAAGAAGGGAAAGAAGACTCTACTGTATGGAGAATGAGAACATCTACACTCCGGCCACTGAGGAAGTGCCACCATGGGGAGTGCCACTGTTGGTGGCAGGTACCACCCCCACCCGACCCCAACAAAGGTTTTGTTGAAAGGAAAAGATCAAAAAGCCAAACACAACGATCCTACATGAGGGGAGAAGTCCATCCTTGAACTGTGTTCTTCATTCATGCACCCAACGGTGAAGAGAAGCACAGTCTAGTTGGGTTCTGCTGTGACTCCTCTCATTTGCGAGGTTGTTTCCAAACGTAGAGCTTTTGAAAGACATCGTCAGATGACCTGGATGTGACACAGGGTGATTTTGTGCAGCGCGAAGACAAAGCGTTGTTTCGCCACGAATCACATAGTGATATGGCTACTTGCATCCTATTTCTCCCACATCTGGTTAGTTTATTAAGGCAGCTTCATCCGGGTGCTGCTGTACTTCTAAGACATTTCTAACTTGTGCTTTGACGGCTTTAAGCTCAGAGCTCTTAATAGGGGACAGCGATGAATAGAATCAGCGCTAATACAAGAGACCACCAACCGGCGTGAGTCACGGATAAAGAAGCTTGAGAGTCTCACATAACGGAGGACTTCTGGAATGCGACCCAGGCCTGCTGGCCACTGTGCTGTTCCTCTTTACCTTCCTGGCCACACTGTTATTCTCACATCCTTCTGCATCTCACTTGGCCTGAGTGTCGTGGAGATTACTTTTCACTCTCGGCAGACAGCGCTTACTCTAAGAAATCCAACAAATATTTGTTTTATGCTCACTGTGTGGGAAACAGTGCCACAGGATACTTTACACTAAGAGGACTATGGAGACAGGAAACGTGCAAAGGAATGAGTCTTGCAGAGTGGAGCAAAGCTGCGTGTGTCCAGGGGCTGAGGAGGAGACACAGCACCAGGCAGGATGCCATAGGCAGACATGTTACCTAAGGGTTGGCATGAGTCTAGGTCGCAGGGCTTGGCATAGGAGCATCTGGCCCAGATTTTCCCAGGGAACAAACTTTAAGTAGGAGGGAACACTTTTGATGGCTGGGGTGGTGCTATGTTGAGAAGAGCAGCCTGGGATGAGAGTGCCTTCCCGTTTCTTAAGTTATGAACCATTTACAGCGATGTCCATAGAAGCTATTCCCTATCCCTAAGGGAACCAAAGATTGGGGACTGAGTGCTAGGGAAGACAGAGGAAGGGTGAAGTGACATTATGGGCCATCGACCAGCTGCTTCCCCTTGTATTCCTTCCGTCTCTGTGAGTCTGTCATTTGAAATAATGAGGTGGACCAGAGTGTGTGACATCTCTGGAATAGTAGGGCAAAACAGATAAAAGCAAAACAACTCCCTCTCCTCCTCAGGACCCATACTAATCTTTGGAAAGCTAGCACAGTGTCACCTGGGAGGTGACAGAGAGATGAGTGCTGACATCGCAACTGGACTTCCTGACTCCATTTGGCCCCCTGTGTAGTCTCACTGCACTTCCTAACCTATTCTTCACCAAGCAGCAGGAGCGATCTTTAGAAAAATAGTAATTGCATCATGTCCACCCTCTGCTTAAAGCACAGGAGGAGACAGCCTTCTTCCTAACACTTGGAATAAAGTTCAAGCTTTCCAGAGACCCTCAAGGCCCTTGTTTGCTGAGGGTCGACTTGCTCTCCAGGGGCCCCCAGCGACATACTCTCTGTACTTTTGTCTATCTGGTCTTCGTGGAGTCCCTCATATTCAAAAGACTCCCACCCCGCTCATACCTTGCCCTTGTCCGGGCAGTCCCTGTGCATTCTTCAGAGCTCTGCCGTTCTTAATATTCAAAGGTAGAGACCCCATGCATGTCTTATAGGAGATGAAGTCTGATCTCTGTATGTCTATTTGATCATCTGTATGCCCTTAGACCATAAATTCTGTGGGGCAAAGAGGAATCCTTCAATTCTTTGTGCTGTGTTATATCTCAAGTGCCCAGAACAGAGTAGGCTGTCATTAAGAATGGATACATAAATGTAGCCTTTCCGATTAATTGACGGCTCCATTCACATAGGATTAGATTGAGAATTGTTCAGATCAGGAGAATCAAACACTGCTCATAGCCTGGGACGTTTGGGTTGACGGCGCCAGGCCATGTGCTCCAGATGGCCGTGTTCTTTGCCAGTGCTATCACACTGAGAGACCCAGCTAGGTTTTCACAATTCAAGATCATCTGGTAAAGCTCAAAGGTCTCCTAAGAAAGTTTCAGGCCTAAGGCTCTTTCTGCCCTGCTCTCTTTTAATTAATATTTGCCTGCTGGCTGCTGTGTGCATCTTCGTGAGCAGCTTCACTGCATGGTTTTCTCCACCTCCTGACTTCCTTAATGAAGGCACCAGAGGAAGACACCTTGGCTTACTAGTGAGCAAGCATCACCTGTGGAATAGCTGGCAGCCATGGGTCTTTGTGTCTGACGCACAAAGTGCAGGCGTGAGTGTGAGCTATTCTTCTCCACCTGCAGCTCAGTCCCGGGGCAGCTCGGCCTGGGTCTGAGAGCAGCACATTTACCCAGTTCCTACTGGAGGCAGGGAGCTGGAGTTATCAGTGGCCAAGACTGGCAATGAGAGCCCTGCTCTCTCATTAAGTGCCTGACACCTTGCTAAGTCAACCCCATCCCCTACCCTCTGTCCCCTGCCTCAGTCTTGCTGCCCTGTACAACATGTAGTAATGCTTCTATGTGGAGGGCGCCTTTTATCATGGTGAGAAATGAAGACTTTGAGAAATATAAAGACCCTTACTGCATCCATTCCTCTTTAATGGATCTAAGCTTTGGGGATTACAATGGCATAGGGCAGGCACTTTGAAAAGTGCTTCTGGAACTGGAGGGCATTATTTTTATGATGATCATTGCTCTCCCAGGGAACCATGGGAGAAAGCAGCCTTTCTGTAGCAGGGAAGGCATGGCTGTGATCCAGAGCCTTGGCGGCCCGCTCATCGCCTGAATCTGATTAGGCTCCTGACTGGGTAGAGCAGCTTCTCACTACTGTCCAGGCCAGGTATTGGAGGAATCTCATACTTTACTTCAGAATCGGCCACAATGTATATGGCTCAGTGGACCCATTATCTTATTTTCACCTCATTTATGGCCCTGGGAAATGGAGGAAAGAGGCATGAGTCGATTATTCTTGGAAGTCCTGAATCTATCTTCAAATTTTACCTCATAAATTCTTTTAGAAATTTGATTTGTTTCCCAATGATACCTTAAAATGGTACCATCACAAGTTCAGCTCTTCGGATATGTAAGGCCTTTCCAAAAATGCTTTTATCTCCTCCTTATGATGAAGGGACTATGGTTCAGAGACCTGAGGGAACTTGGCAGAGTCCCATGCAAGAGAATGCCTAGGCTGGGACTGCCCACAGAGACTCCCTGTTCTTTGTCCAGTGGTCTAGCCCTGTAGGACATTAGTTCTGTCCTTAAATTCTAGTTCCTTTTGTGGCTAGGTATGGAATTCCTTGAGGCCTGCCTCCCGGCTGCAGCTCCTCTTCTGTGAGGCATCGGTGATTTCTTTAAAACTCAGCCGAACCCTCGGTCCACAGCTTGACCACCAATGTCTCCACAGGACTAGCAGCCTCTTCCTGCCTATTGCTACTTGACATGTTCCAATTACAGCAGCTTATAACAATGGCCATCTCCTACCTCACAAGTTACCTAGGTCACATCTGGGTTAGGACAGCTAGGCTCGCTGCTCAGGGCTTCAGGGCCTCAGGTCCTCAGGGCTTCACCAGGGTGAGACTGAGGTTGCCTTTCAGGCTACCTGTTTGAACTCAGCTCCTTGTGGTCATAGGACTGATGTCAACATACGTGATTTTGGCCTTGGTGTGGCTTTGTTCCATGTTTTTGGAATCTCTCTGACCTCTGATAGCCACTTTTAGGAGGTCCACCTGATTGGGCCAAGCCTACCTGGAAAAAATAAATCTCTCTGTCATAAAATCAGCGGACTCAGAACATTGTGTATGTTCAGTTTGAAGAGCAGCAGTGCGCAGCTGGGGGTCTGAGTGAAGAAACAGGAAAGGCGAGTTTTTAGGGTTGGGAGCGCCACCCTGCGTAGTCACTCGTATCATAAGTATTTCTTGCTGGGAAGAGACAGGTAATTATGGGGGAGGCAAAGTCAGACGCCATGGCGTCACCGTACCGTGAGTTCAAAGTTTGATGGGGAAGGTAGGCTTCAGGGGCAGACGTCCTGGGCTGCCCACAAAGTGCTCTGGTCACATGACAAGGAAGAACGCCCTGGCGAGGACACGCAGAAGGGAGGAGATACTCTGTTAGGTTGTGTAGTGTAGGTAGGAGCTCCCCAAGCAGGACAGGAGCAGGGCTAAGTGAAGGCGCCGCGGACCTGGGCGAGAAGAGGAAGCAGCAGCGTTCCCCGTTTCCTCTGCCGACTTCTGGGTGTTTGCCCCCTAAACAACGAGCGAGGCCTTCTGAATGTCCACGATGTCGCTGTCCCTCACCTATCAGGGTGCTTATTGCTATCTGTGTTGGCTGAGATTGTTACTGTGCCTATCATCTATGGCTTTGCTACCAGTGACGGCGATGGGTGAACCGCAGCGGAGTGCGCGCTGCACAGAAAAGGCTGGCTGGGGAGCGAGGCGCTGCGGTGGGTGGATTTGGCGCTCAGCTGGTGGTTTGAGTCGGCCCTCAGTGGACTCTGCTAGGCTCTGGGAGGCAGAAGCTGGTGGAAGCATCTCTTCTACCGAATCACCTTTTCCTCCTTAGTTAGCAAAATCCTAAATGTATCACTAACTGCATGACGTGATGCCCACGGAAGGTAATAAGGCCGCAGCTACATGGTTTCTGTGTTCTGAAAGACTGCTTGTTCTGGTCATGGGCTAGAGGCCAGTGCAGACCTTTACATGGCTCTGTACAGTTCTCCAGCTTGGCTTGTTGTTGCTCTTGATCAGGCCTCAGGAAACTGTAAGTCTGGGTGCAAACATGTCAAGCGCTGGGGCCTTGTGTGCTGGCATCCTACCCATCTTGGCTCTTAGAGCGTGGGAGCCACTGCAGACACGCTGCAAACACACGTGCATGGCGGCGCTCCAGGAGCACGTTCCTCATGAAAGTGTGACAGGCTCAGTGTAGCCTGCAGGTCACAGTGTGCTGACCTTGGCTCTCCATGCCTGCTGGAAATGTCCGGGGCTTTAGTCAAGCTAACAGGCAGCTGTCAGCAGAAGCCTTCTCCGTCCCTCACACTTCCACGCACACATATTTCAGTGATTTGTTCACAGCTATTTTTGATCCCTCCTAAGGGTGAAGGGAGAGGCCCTGGTCCAGAGAAGGGGCACAGGGGGCAGACAAGGAGTCCTGTCTCGCTTCTTGCTGATTATTTCATGTTGGGCAAGTCAATAAATCTCCATGCTCAGCGTCTTACCATGTGAAGTGTAGCCCTCATTGCAATGGTGTTCTCAGTGATAAAGAATGAAAATAGAGGTGTATCAGGTAGCACAGGGATTAATGCAGGGTAAGTGCTTCTGACGGAGGTGTGCAGGCCCTGTGAAGACCAACAGCCAGAGAGGAAGGTCAGAGGAGAGGGGCCACCAAGGCCAGGGAGCCCGGCAGAGACATGTGGGTCCCGTGGACGGAGTGCAGGGTGAGTGAACAGCGATCCGCCTTTGATCTCAGCAGCCTCCTCTCCGGGACATCTCCGACAAGGAGTCAGAAGTGGACCTTCTTCTTCATTTCAAAAGCATGTCCTGTCATCCTCAAGAGGAAGGGGGCAGGCGGGCCACCTTCTGTGTGCCTTCATGTGACTGAGCACAAGAGGTCACCGAGCGCGACCTTGCTCCCTTTGTCATCTACTTCAAATGGCTATTTTTAAAAAGCAATGGAAGCAGGAGCAGGGAGGCCCAGGCTCCGATGTTCTGCCTCTAAATTACCGGGAAGAAAGAAGTCCATCTTGTCTAATTACTGATCTGAGCTGTGTTCAGAGAGCGGCTCACACTGCACCCGGCATTGAGATTCACAGGCCAGCGTAATTAGCTCAGGCCAAATGCAGCAATCCTACTGATGAGGCCACTTCATCCAAAACGTGGCGTCTTTGCAGCCAATCACTCCGTGTGTCACCAGCTGCAAATCACTCAGCGCTTCCCTGACAGAGCTACAGCGATTCATTTTAATGGGGCCAGCTGCCCGTCAATGTTCCAGCAGCGCTCTGGCTGGGAGAGGGCCTTAGTCCCTGGTGGTGAGTCCCAGGGCTGGGGAGCGGGGTCTGCACAAGTGCTCTGAGGAAAGCCCAGGGTGCTGGAAGTTAACTATAGTTCCTGTACTTGCAGAGCTGTGACTTAAAGAGAAATGCACTTTTTTTCCCCCCCAACTGGGTCTGCTATAGAAGCATGGTGTACCCATGGTTTGCAAAAGAGTGAATGTAAGTTTGTGAGCATTCACTTATCCCCAAGCCTAGATTTCCAGGCCTGAGGAAAAGGGACAATGGTTCCTGTCTCATGACTTGCAATAATTCAGTAAGCTACACTCGCACTTAGCACAGACCTGACTGGGCTTAAAACTGTCACTTAGAGTGGTGACAATGACTTCTTCTGGAAAGGCGCCTCTTGGCTTCTCAGACGCACGCTTCTGGGTCTCCCACAGCCTCCTAGGCGAGTTCTTCTTTTGCTGCCTCTTTCTTTTGAACTAACCTCGAGCCACTCGCTTGAGAGCTTAGGGCCCACCTTCTTTTCATCCTAGTGGGCCATCTTGCCATAGAGGTGATCTCCTCTTGCCCTGTGGCTAGAGGGGGGGCTAATAACTAACCGGTGCTAATAATGCCCACATTTGAATCTCCCTGCTCTCTAAATGCAAGTATATAACGGCCTCATTAATACCCCACGGTTTAAATCTACAAAGCAAAGCTCCCACTGAACCTCCCCAGAGAGCTCCATGCAAACTCAGCCGCGCTTACTCTTTCCCGTCTTCCTCAGCAGGTTGCACTCTTGTTCTGTCTGCTGCGGAAACCAAATGCCCGAGTGCCAGTGCTGCCTTGTCGCTCCCCCTGACATTTGGCCCCTGAAGTCCAGTGCTCTCCTCACTCCTGCCTTCACGGCAGCCGGGTTAGACAAGAGATTCCAGTGTAACATTTTCATGGTCCTTTTTTCCTCATAAAATCCATGTCTACACGGTAGCTGGAGGGATTTTCTGACACTATACACAAGATCATTTTCATCGAATCCCCCTTAAGGCTATCGCAGTTAGTAAATAAAATCTGAGTTTTACGCTTCCTGATCTGATCCAGCTTTCATCGCGCCTTGTGCTGTGTGCATCTCCACGGCTGTGCTTCTGCTCCGCAGTGTTCCTGCAGCTCCAGCCATGCTTCCGGGTCATTCCTACCTCAGGGCCTTCGCAGCGAGCCCCTCCACGGGGACCTGCTGTCCCTGGGATTGTCCCGCACCCACCTCCAGCTATTGCACAGGTTCCTATTCACAGGCCACCCCCTCATGTACATCGTTCTGAAGTCTTGCTGCTCCAGCTACCTCTCCCTCTCTCCATTTTTCCTTTTGTTTATTAAACTTATAAAAGTCTAAGTGTTATCTTATAGGCATATATTGGTGGATTAATTTATTTCTTAGTCATCTGTCTTCTTCCCATCATATGTAAGTTCAGTAAGGGAAAGGGTCTTCTTATTTGAGTCATGTGCTGCTTTAGCCCTGAGACCCAGTATAGTGCCTGGCTCCTAATAGGTACTCAAAGAACAGGTTATGTAGCTGGGCATCTACTCTAGGCAAATGGCTACGCACACTTATTCAGGACCAGCTGCACACCCAGCATGCCACCTGCCATACCCAAACTTTCTTCTCAAGGAAATGGTTTATCAGAAGTGTGATCCACACAGAGGCCACTGTAATAGATGTGCTAAGGTGCAGAGACCAGGAAGTCACCGATGAGGTGCTAAGCAAATCAAAGTGGGAATGGCCATGTTCTTGGGTAAGATATTTGGAATGTCTTTGTGGAAGAGGTACCATCCTCTTGGGCCGTGGGGGGCAGACTGGCATCTGCTCCGCAGCTTTCCTGCAGTTCCAGCAACACTTCCAGGTCCTGAAGCAGCTGCAGGGGCACTGTGGAGACTGCTCCTGCTCCTGCTCCTGCTCTGCCTTTGTCAATTGCGAGGTGGGCAAGCTACTTCCCACCTGGAGCCTCAGTTTCACCTACCTAGGAAACGGGGTCATAGCAAATGGAGTCAACAGCCCCAAAGGGCCCTGGGGGTGGGCTGCATTGTGCAGGGTATCTGAGCCACAGTGGATGCCAGACAGAAGCAGTTCCTACCACCCCAAAATAGAAGATGGCATGAGAAGTTTCAAATAAGATATTAAGTGAGAAAAGCAAGTTATAAAACGCAGTGTGTGGCCCCATCTAAAAGCTCATCCTGCTGGGTTCAATACACATCTAGAAGCATGTGCCCTCAACTGTGATGGGAACCAGGTAGGTGCCTGGATTAGGGGCTTCATTTTTTTTCCCTACCTGTTATTTCGTGACTTCCTAAATGAAGACCTACCATGTTTGCTTGTTTATTTATTTATTTTGCTACCTGGAATCCAACTCAGGACCTTGTACTGGTCAGGCACTCCAAAAGACCAAAACATTTCCCAGAGCAGGCACAGCCTGTACTGTGCTTTACAGTAGAACTGTAACGGGAAAAGGAACAGTTTTGCTTTGCTCAAAACCTAGTCCCTGCCCCAGTGGCCGCTGATCTCTGAAGCCCAGCACTGAGCTCCACAGCGTTCTCTACATCCCTCGTTCTAGTCCCTTCCCACCTCTTCTGGCCAGTCAGGCTCTGCCACTGTTGAGAGATGGGCAAGCTGAGGTTCAGGATGATTAGGTGACTTCGTTAAGTTCACAAAACAAAGCACCAAACTTAAGTGGGAGCCCAGCCTCATGGGCTCCCCTGCAAGGACTTGATCTGCATTGAAAATGCGTTCACCTTTGACCAGAACCAAACCCCAGTGCTCAGGGTATACCCTTGCAGGTCCCAACCAGCACTCCAGACACGGCTGCCTACCGAAAGGACTTTCTGGCCCTGCCACACGTGTGAAAAGTGGGACTTCCTTCATGAATGACTTGGGGTTTAAGTTCTTAGAAAAAGCCCATCTTTTCTATAGCTGGCTGCAGGACAGCCCGTAGTACCTGCAGTACACACTTGGTGCCACTGCATCCAGAGCTGCCTTCCCCCGGGTTCCTACTTCCTGC
Organism: Myocastor coypus; assembly: GCA_004027025.1. NCBI lineage: Eukaryota > Metazoa > Chordata > Mammalia > Rodentia > Myocastoridae > Myocastor > Myocastor coypus. The sequence goes on from PVJA010001047.1 coordinate 57,068, forward strand.
CGAGGCGCCAGCTGGCTTTCAGAGGCAAGCTGGCCTCCAAGGGCCCGGGGCCCTGCTCCAGCGGTCCAGGTGTGAGTGTAGCTTGTCATCTGGAGCCCGACATGTGTGGCATTTGATGTCCTCAGGGTTGGGAACATATTTAAATGTGGTGTGCTGTGGGGTTTTTAAAAATATACCAGAGTCCATCAGCAAACAGGAGATAAATGAACAATGTGTGCTTCTGCTTTAATTAACGCTTGGTTCATTTCAGCACAAGGCACATATTAGCAGGCGCTGTTTTACTTAAAATAACCAATTGAAAATCACCCATTTGCCAGGTACTTTTTCGCCATCGCCGGTTCCCTGTGTGCTTGGCTCCTCCCTCCCACTTATCCCCAGCTGAGCGAGAGCAGCAGCCCTGGGAGGCAGGAACAGGCTCCTTTTCTCTTTGCACTAGAAACCCCCAATCATCCCTTCAGAGGGACACTCAGCTCTTTCAGAGCCAAGAAAGAGAATTCCTAAGCGGAAGTTCAGAAGCTGTACGGACCTATTCCTCCTGCTCCTGCTCTGCCTTTGTTAATTGGGAGGTGGGCAAGCTACTTCCCATCTGGAGCCTCAGTTTCACCTGCCTAGGAAACGGGGTCATAGCAAATGGAGTCAACAGCCCCAAAGGGCTCTGGGGGTGAGCTGCATGGTACAGGCTATCTGAGCCACAGTGGATGCCAGACAGAAGCAGTTCCTACCACCCCAAAATAGAAGATGGCATGAGAAGTTTCAAATAAGGCATTAAGTGAGAAAAACAAGTTATAAAATACAGTGTGTGGCCCTATCTAAAAGCTCATCCTAGCCGGGCGTGGTGGCGCACTCCTGTAATCCCAGCCCTCGGGAGGCTGAGGCAGGAGGATTGGTGCAAGTTCGAGACCAGCCTGGGCTACAAAAGTGAGCTCAAGGCCAGTCTGAACTGCATAGCGAGACCCTGTCTCAAAAAGACAATAAATAAATAAATAAATAAATAAATAAATAAATAAATAAATAAATAAATAAATAAAATAAAATAAAAACTCATCCTGCTGGGTTCAGTACACGTCTAGAAGCCTATGTACTCAACTGTAATGGGAACCAGGTAGGTGCCTGGAGTAGGGGCTTTATTTTTTCCCCTACCTGTTATTTCCTGACCTACTAAATGAAGACCTACCATGTTTGCTTGTTTGTTTATTTATTTATTTATTTATTTATTTTGTCTTTTTGAGACAGGGTCTCACTATGGAGTTGAGGCTGGCCTTGAGCTCACTTTTGTAGCCCAGGCTGGTCTCGAACTCGCATTGATCCTCCTGCCTCAGCCTCCCAAGTGCTGGGATTACAGGTGTGTGCCACCACGCCCGGCTATTTATTTATTTTGCAGGTTGCCTAAGCAGGCGCTTTAGACTACTGAGCCATGTCCCCGACCCCTACAATGTTTACACTATGTAGAAAGTGCATGATAGTGTGGTTAAAATGAAACACAGTGGGATAAACAAAATGAAGTCAAGTCATAGCTTCTGCTTGGGAAAAAGGCCTGCCTCCTCTGAGTTCCTACTCTCATCTGCAGAATGGAGCAGTGCCGTCTCCTGTTGACCATTTAATAAGGGTATTTTTAAAATCGGAAACTGGATGAGGGTAAAAGGGGTCAGGAGGATGACGGGAAGGGGCAGACTGAGCAGGGCAGGGAGAGTCTCCCTGAAAGACCATGTGGAGATCAAAAGCAGGAGGTTCAGGAGGAACGGGGTCGACACAGGCCCTGAGTCTCCCAAGCTGCACCTCTTCAAGGTGACGGGCAGCACTGCAAACCACAGCAAGCGTGGACTCATGTATGGGCTCTGGGCCTGACAACCGCAAGCCCCGCAGCTCCCAGAGCCGCCCTCTGGGAAGCCTTCCAGCCACGCGTCCTGTGCTCACTCTCTAGTCTTATACTTTTCTGTCAGGACCCCTTCTGGTTGTGGTATTTAAACAATGGTCACTCCTACACTAATCACCTAATTTTTTTTTTATTATTTTAGGGAAGGGTCTACAGGGTGTTCAGGGTCTCACTGCTAGATTGGACTCCTAGTGATCCACCTGTTTACAGCCTCCCAAGAGCTGAGGTTCAGGTGCGCGCCACCCCGCCCAGTCTCACTTGTCATCTCAGCGTGTGCCAGGGCCAGGGCCAGCACGGCAGGCCCTCCTGCACTAATTAAATCATAAAGGGATTTTAGATTTCCTCACGCTGCTCTAGAGCCTACGATAGTGTCAACAGTTGTGGCGTGAAAGGAAGAGCCTGCTTGTAATTCTCTCAGTGCTACCAACAGAGGAAAGATTTCTTACGGCAATTAATTGCACAAGTATGATAGCAAAGGATGCACTTATTCTAGAGTCAATAAGCTGACTTCGGAATCTTTAAAAATGTCTAATTTTGAAAAAAGCAAGGAAGAGAATCCTGGTACATCACGATTCTTAAATAGTCATATAATCATGTGTCTTCCAAACCTCTGTTCTGAAAAGCGATTGTCACAGAGCAAATTATTGCTTTCCATTTCCCACCAAGAGACAAGGACATGGCTGGCCACACAGCCAGATCCAGGTCATGCATGAGTCCAAAGTGCGGCCCAGGCCCGTTTACCCTTGCCCTCAGGAGATAGTAAGGGAGCCCCTTTCCTAGTTCTCAACAGGAGAAACCAACTTTCCTGAAGAATGGTGGCACTCTGGTGAGCCTCAGGATTTGGGCAATAGGGTCCCCTTTGCCAGTGTGGCTCAGCCTCTGTGTATCTTGCACATGCCCTGGGACTGTCTATCGCATTTGTCATGGGCTGTGTAGCAGACTTCTAAGGTGGCTCAATGTTCTCTGTCCCCTGTGTCACTTCTAGGCCATGCTATACTCCTTTCCCATAGGGAATTTTACTTCTGCCAATGTAATTATGTTTACAAATCAGTTAAGTTAAAGGCAGGGACATTGCGTGGCTCTGATCCAATCATGCAGACTTTTATAGAAAAGACAGTTTTGTGCAGCCGTGGCAGAAGAAACAGGAGAGAGACTTGGCATCTGAAGGATTTGATGGGAGGGGCGTTCTGTCAGCAGGGGACAGAGATGAATCTGGAGCAGCTTCAACTGCCCACGGTGGTCTCCACCGGTAGTCAGCAAGAGGGAGGAGAGGATTTGCCCCCTGCGCCTACTAGCAATCGGGTTCTTCTAAGAAGCAGAACCCGTTTGAGAGGGGACCCTGAGCTTCCGATGGGAGCATGGAGCCAGTTACCACACTGATTTTGGTCTGGTGAGGATCTGAGCAGAGAATCAAGCAATCACCTCTGCCCTGCTAAATCTTGAGAGAATAAATGAGTGCAGTGAAAGGCATGTTTGTGTTCATTTGTTAAAAATATTAGGAAGCCAAGCTAAAGGGGCCATAAGCCAATTAGCAGTGCACCGTCTTAGGCCATTATGCTGTCCTCCCTTTGAGGCTGTCTGCAGTAGCCGCGCCCCAGCCCTTTATTCTCATCCTGCAACTGTCCCTCTATGTTTTCTGGGAGACTTGATGGTTAAGAGTAAAGGTCCGGCTGTCAGGCTTCTTGGGATCACAAACCATTCTGCAAGAATTAGGCAGGGACCTTGGACAAGGCAGCTAATCACACTATTTGCAAAGTGGAAGGCAGGAAGTTATCTCCCTGGAGACATCCCTGCCCTAATCCTGAGAACCTGTGGCATGTCATATGGCAAAAGGGACCTCTCAGGTAGAGTTGACCTTAACATCTGTGGACCTTGGGGAATCACACAGGCTCTTAGAAGCTGAAGAGGAAGGTAGGAGAGTTGGTAATCGGATGGCACAGAAGCGGCAACCATGCAGGGCATCGCACGAGGGATTGGATCCTGCATATGGGTCATAAGAGGTCAGGAAGTGAAGGAATGCGGGTCAGTGTCTTCCAGAAGCTAGAAAGAGTTCTCCTCTGAATGCCATCGAAGGAAGGAAGACCTCAGTGTGACCACTGCAGCCGCTGAATTACTGCCAACTTGAATGAGCTGGCAAACAGATTCTCCCCGGGGAAAGGAGCACTGCCCTGCCAACCCCTTTATTTTAGCTTCTGGAACCTCCCAGACCTGCTCACCGACTGAACTAGGAGATAACGTGTTTGTGCTGTTTTCTGCTTCTAAGTTTTCTCATGGAAACTACTCTAGGGATGTTAGTAATAAGTATGTGTCAATCTGATAGGACCAAGACTAGCCCAAATGCTAATAATCTATGTTCTTTTTCTTGCCATACATAGTACGCATTTGTTGTTCTAGCCATGGCAATTTTTTTCCTGTTCCTTCTAGAACTTTCCTTAGAGGGCATACTTGCTCCTTATTTTGCTTCCCCATGTATATTCTTGTTCGTCTCCACTTCAGAATTCATTTTGACTGGTCTCCAATCCACTCAGCCAGTGTTATCTTTCAAGGTGATACATTTTTGCTCCCTGTGTTAGACATTATATTCATCTAAGCTTTAGGTTGCAGGACAGTGGATCTCCTTTTACAACATTTTATATGCTGAGTTGTGTGGTTATAACAAACACTTCCCAAATAAGAAAATCTTATTTTTAAAAAATAGGTACGTTTACATCTTCTGCCTTTTCTATTCGAGGCCTTCTCTGAAGTGCACGTGGAGGCTGCTGCTGCATCTGGGCTCCCGTGAATGGCACTGCTGCAAGCACAGAGTGCTCAGATCTCCTCAGCATTCTGGCTTCAGTTCTTCGGGCCCAGTGGGCAGAAGCAGGGTTGCTGGATCATACAGCAGCGCGCGGCACCCGCGCCACTGTCCTCCATAGCTGCTGCACCAGTTTTTATTTCCACCAACAGAGTATAAGGATTCCGAGTTCTCCAAGCCCTCACTAGGACTTGCCTTTTCTGGTATGTTTCTTGCTCATGTCCTGTCTCCTAGTGGGTGGTCTCGGGACTCTTTTCTCGTCGCCCACCCCTGGGCCTGGGTCTGATAGGAAAGCTGCCCCTGGAGCACCCAGTGTGCTAGGGCTCTTCTGCTCCTTGTCCATGCTTGCCGCACCTTGGTCTAGTGCTGCTGCGTGCCTGACACTGTACCAAATGGGAGCCAAGCACAAGGGCGGCTCGGGCTCTGCCCTGTGTGTATGGTCTACAGCTGGGTCCCGGTCACCACCTTCCTTACTTTACTCTGTGTCCTTTACCTGTGCTCCTGCTTTTGGCGTTGTCCTTTTCCAGAGACTACGAGTCGCTCAAAAGTAATCTGGGGCAGGAGCAAGACTTCTACATGGAGTGCTTTGCAATCCCTGGTATATTAGGCGCTCAGCAGATACTCTTTGGCTTGGACATAAAATGGAAAACAAAATTGTCTGCAGATGCCAAACATTTGTTCTTTGCTCATACCCTCCATGTGTTTGTTCCCAGAACTGGTGGGTTGGTAGATTCGCATGTGCTTTGCCAGTTTATTTCAGAGAATATTAGTTCTCTACCAGCCTGTGTTTTAAAAGAGGATTAATAAGGCCATCAACCATGTACCTTATAAATCAAGTTTTAAAATGCCAAAGTAGTATCTTAATCTTTTATCTTTTAAGAGATTCCACTTGTTTTTGTGACTTATACTAGATCGACAGTTGAAATCGCAGTCCTGAAAATTTGAGCTTTTAAAGCTATAGTAGGGGCTGGGGAGATAGCTCCGAGGCACAAGTGCCTGCTGGGCAAGTGCAAGGTCGTGAGTTCGAACCCTGGTCCCACAAAAAAAAAAAAAAAAAAAAAGCTATAGTGGATTAAAAAAGAATTTTCTAGAGATGTCATAAAACTTCTCCCCAAAAGAGAGATGTCATGCATTTCACTGGTAGGGTGGAAGGAAGAAAAGGAAGCCCGAGAGAAGGAGGGTGGGCGGGGACAGGCTGAAGATGAGCAAGTCTCAGGATCCTGCCTGGTTTCCAGGAGCTGCGCAGGGCTCTTGGAATTCACCGCAGGTGTGGACTGATGCTGACCGTGACCATGGAGAGAAGAACCGCCTGGCTTTGCGTCGCTCAGCTCTGGGACTGCTCTTTAACGGAGAAGCTGAGCGTGAGGCCAGCCCAGGTGTCTGGCCTGTTGTCAGGGAACTCCCAGCAAGTCAGCCATGGCGTTGTCATTGGCGTCCCAGGCCAGACCCTGAGCTACCACTTCCCAGATGTGGAGGAAGGACCTTCAAAGCCAAGGGTAGAGGATGAATTCACCCAGGACACAGCATAGAGGAAGGGGAGCCCTCGGCACAGAGATGATGTGAGCCCCAGGACTGAGAGGGAAGAGACTCGCCCAACCTCACAGAAGGATAGCGGACTGGCCATGCCAGGGAGGAAAGGCTCAGAGTTGTGGGGGACAAGCTGCAGCAGGAGACTTGGAAGCAGACGCCTGGAAGGAGAGTGGAGCAGAAAGGTGGGCGGTGTAGCAGAGGGTGCCCTGAGCCAGTCCCCTCGTCTCCTCCCTGAGGAGTACCCCTCACTGAGCGGGGCATGTACTGGGGCGTGTTGACACTGAGAACAGCCCTCTGTCCCTCATGTCAGCAGGGTCGCCTGATCCAGGCCCGACTCTTCGTGCACAGTATGTTGATGGCTCCTATGATGCTGAGGTCTAATGTGGACCTTGCTCCTCACCTCCAGGCTCAGGAGCCTGTCCGCTATTTTCTCTAGCTTGTGTAGTAACCCTGTCAAACATAGCAAAGTCCGTGGTGTCTCTCCACTCCACATATTTGTTCTCCTACGGTATGGGAGATGTTCCACAGATGTTCCCAATCTTAGTAAAAGCCATCTTCATCATTTCCTAACTCAGGCCTGAAACATTAATTACTTTCTGCTTCTCATTTCCACCTCCAAATCCCTCAGAAATCTTACTGGACCTATCTTCAACATCCATTCTGGGTCAGCTTGTTTCTCACTTGGGGAGCACATTATCCTCATTCATCATTTCTTGCCAAGCAATGTGAAATCCTCCTACCTCATTGCCCTTTCTAAAGGAAATCATAGGTTTTCTCTACCCATCAATTTAGTTGTTTCCTAGGGTTCAGAACCATTGAAATTCGGGGCGAGATAATTGTTAGTGGTGGGACAACTTCCTCTGCAGTTTATCAACCTCTCTAGCCTCCACCCTACTGGCGACTTCCAGTAGGTCCTGTCCCAGCTGTGACAACCTGAAATATACCTGGACATTGCCAAATGTCTCCCAGGGAGCAGACTCATCCCTGATTTAGAGAGCGATTTTTTAAAAAATGGTAAGGATAATCAAATCACTCTCCTACTGGCATATTTCAATCGTTTCCTATTATGTTTAAAATAGGATCTAAGTTTCCGATGGCAATACATGGCAAAGCATGCAGTGTTTCTCTGGCCTGAAGCACTGTTCTCTTGTCTGCTCATTTTACAAACACCCACCAGTCCCTCCAGCCTGGCTTAGGTGCAGCTTCCTTTAGGAAGCCTACTGTGGTTCAAGGTCGATACTTTTTGTTTCAACAACTTCCTGATCTTCCTTTACATGCTGCTCCCCAGATTACATTGTGATACTAGACTGTGAACCCCAAAAGGGCAGAGACTACATTTTATTTATCTTCTCCTTTTCTGATAGATAGCATGGTCTAGAAGAGAGCATTTAGAAGTTACGTGACAGACTGGTTTACTCAGCAGATGATGTATTGGCATGGGATTTCCCTCCTGTCGAAGATCCTGGGAGCAGATACAACTACGAAGCTAGCCACCACCACATCTTAGCATGCTGCCTTCTTATTCGGTAGTTCTGCTACTACTTTGTTGAAACATTAACAAAGAAATAGAACAATCCTTAGCCTTCATCAAAGAAGTCCCGGGAGAACACCCTAATTCAACAAGTGCTTACTGAGTAGTTGGTGTGAGCTGGGGCCAGATGATTGTTGACGAGTAGGAAGCTATGTACACAGGAATTATGGAGTTTATATTCCAGCATGCATGGGAATCATTTAGGGTGTAATAACATAACACATATGAGGTATGATCAAAAGTACAGTGTGTATCTAAATTTTAAAGAATATTACAGTAAAAGGGGCTGGGGAGATAGCCCAGTAGAATAAGTATTTGCCTGGCAGGTGCAAGTGCCTGAGTTCAATCCCTGATTCTGAAAAAAGTAAAAAGAATATTATTATTATTATTATTATTATTATTATTATTTTTTTTTTTTTTTGTCTTTTTGACACAGGGTCTTGTTATGCATTTCAGGCTGGCCTTGAGCTCACTTATGTAGCCCAGGCTGGTCTCGAACTTGCACCAATCCTCCTGCCTCAGCCTCCTGAGTGCTGGGATTACAGGTGTGCGCCACCGCGCCCAGCTAAAAAGAATATTATAGTAGAAAGTGCACTGCCATTGTTCCCCTTCCAAGTGTCTGACTTGCTTCTACAAATTCTACATTTTATTTTTGTGTTATTTTTGTTGTTATTTTTGTTGTTGAGACAAGATCTTGTTATGCAGTCTGGGATGGCCTGGAGCTCACAGAAATCCTCCTGCCTCAGCCTCCCTAGCACTGAGATTAGGGGTATGTGTCGCCATGCCCGGGTCCCCCTCACTTCTAACACATTTATCCCATCCTTCTTGCTAATTTTACAGCAATCTGGGCATCTACTTTTGTGAGTGTTTTTAGTTATATTGTTGTGGTTACCTTGATGTCTAAATCTATTCAAACTGTTTGCGTCTTATGATCATTTTGTGAGAGACAGAGAAACTGCATGAGGCTGGGCCTGGTCAATAAAGTGGATGAGGACACATTTCAGGGCTTGCTTCTTTTTGCATAGCCCTCAGCTGCAGCATTTGCTATATTTTTGATTGTATATCAGACATATACTGGGATTGCAGGAGTCCCGCATGGGTTTCAAGGTCTTAACAGTGGTCGTGGCAGTGATATTTTGAAAAGTGCAAGCAACAAACAACCCAATGAATAAATGAATGAAAAAGTGAATACAGAGTTCTGTATCAAACTAAAAGTGTTCTGCATATCAAAGTAAATAACAACGTGAAGAGGCAACTTGTTGAATGTGAGAAAATATTTGCCATCATATGTTGCAGAAGTCAGTACTCAAATACAGAAAAAACTCATATGACTCAATAGCAAAATAGAAATGAAGCAAGAAAAAAAACCCCAAATCTTCACATAACCCAGTTAAGGAGTAGGCAACGGACAGAACCAGGCATTTTTTTCTGAAGATTCACAAACGGCGAATAGGAGTCTGACAAAGAGTGCTCAATGTCAGGATAATGCAAATAAAGCTATAATGAGATAGTGCCTGTCAGCTATTAGGAGGACCGTTAGCAGAAAACAAGAAGATAGTGTGTTATCAGGGCATAAGAGAAATGAAACCCTCCTTGTAGGTGCTAAGGTTAAAATGGTACAGCTATTACCTAAAACAATAGGGAAAGTCCTCAAAAATTTAAATAGAACTATTAGATGAGCTTGTAATTCTTTCTCTGGTAGTATGTTCAAAGCAAATACAATCAGCATCTCAAAAATGCGTCTGCACTCTTACGATCATGGTGACCTTATTCACAATGACCAAGATACAGAAACAACCTAGGTGTCAGTTGATTGGATGGATGAGGAAAATGTGAGACACTCAAATATGATATTATTCAGCTTCCCATCACTTATAGCAGCACGAATGCCCCATGAGTCTACCATGCTCAGTGAAGTAAGACACAGAAAGAAAAAGAACTATGCCAGTTATATGAGGAATCTATGAAAGCTGAACTCATAGAAAGAGTAAAAGATAGTCTCTGTGGTTTGAGAGTGGGAGAAATGGGGAGATGTTGGCCAAAGGTTATGTGATGGATAGGCAATGGAGTGATCACGTGCATTTGCAACCAGGGGCTTATATTCCACATTAATGCAGACAGAAAGACAGATTTGAGACCTGTGCAGTGAAAGAGATTCTCCTTAAAATGTAATGTTAAATGAAATAAACTGGACATCGGAACTTAAATATTGCATGGTTTCCCTCATATAAGAACCCTAAATTAAGCATAAAGAACATGAATATTATAAGTAATAGAAAGTAGGGAGACAGATCTTTCTCTAGTGGGGAAATATGTTAATTAGCTTGGCTTGGATGGTAATCGGTTAATAGCTATGTGTACATCCACACATCACCAGATACATCTTAAATAGATATAATTTTTATTTGTTAATCATCATACTTCCATAAAGCTAGAGGAAGACTGGATTCTTTCTTAGTGGAAGTCCCATTATAGTTTGGGAAAAGAAAGGAGTTTTATTCTTGTATTTTATTAGTATTATTTTTAGTGTATTTGGTTACTACAGGATCTCACTATGCAGCTCAGACTCATAGTGATCCTCCTGTTTTGAGAGCCTTAAGGGCCAGGATTATAGGCCTGTGCCACTACACCCAGACTCTGGCCAGCTCCGCCCACTCTGGGGGCGGGGCTGCCATGGCATGTGGTTCTGGGGATTGAACCATGGTCCCTGAGCTTTAGTCTGCTGAGCTATCACTTCAGCCCATGAGCGAGAAATTTTAGAATCACAGTGTACTGACACTTGAAAGAAATATGTGAGTAGTTGTGAGAGTTCCTAGGAGCCACTGATTGTCCCAGTAGGAGGACTTGAGGAAATCATTCTCTTGAGAAATTCAGCTATTTGGGCTGAAATGTGGCTAATGGGGGTCCCTAAATGGACAAGGAAGGAAAAGAGTCTTCAGTCTTCAGGCAAAGAAACAGAGGTGAAAGTTCAAAGAGAGCCAACAAGTTGGGAATGGAATAGAACATGAGAGAGACCGGAAGTATAGAAATAGGAAGTAGGTGGAAATGGCGGTAGGGGTGGAGGGAAAGAAGAGGGGCAAATAAAGCTTGAAAAAGGACAGTGAGCACATTTTAAGGGCTTTGAAGTTTGAAGATCACACTGATAGGCTCAGGCTTTATTCTGTGCTGCTGGAGAAGAATTAATAAGAGTCTGATGAAGGTAGTTAAAAGCCTAGATTTGAAACTTGCACAGCAAATGTCAGGGAAAGAGCCAGAAGCAAGGAGAAGTCTTTCTTGAATCTTCTTTCTTGGCATATCAGACCTTGCAGCTGACAAAGCCCTACGCACTGGAGACCTTGGAGTGTGAAAGCTAAGCTCTCAAACGGCCCGCGTGTGGCCACAGGGCTCTCAGAGCGCAGCTGAGTCAGTGCTTGCAGGCTGCCGCGGGGGAGAGAACAGAGGATGTCACTGAAATGAGACGGAACCCATCAGTTCCACCACTCTGCTAACTGCCCAGAGCCAGTCTGGGACCTCATGACCCCTTTCTGGATGAATGCCTGCTGCACGGCCCACTGAATGACCTTCAAGGCTGCCTGGTGCACTAACTGAAGCATCTCCTAGGGAAAAGTCAGCCCATCCTTCTCTTGTTTGTAAGTTTACTGATCAGTTATGATGGATTCTGTATCAATCTAGTCCTTTGCCTGATTTTCAAACTCCTCTGTAATTTGGTACCAAATTCCTATCTATAGAACCTTATTTTCTATTGTTGTTAGTGTCCTTTTTATAAAGGTCATTAGACCACAACTATTCTAATCCTGTTTATGCCTATACAGCTAAACTTACTCTCTTTCTTTCTTTCATTTTATTTTATTTTGTATTTTAGGGAAGGATCTACAGAGTGTTCAGGGTCTCACTGCTACATCAGACTCATAGTAATCCACCTGTTTACAGTTTCCCAACAGCTGAGATTATAGGCATGCACCACCATGCCCGGTCTCAACTGCCATCTCAGCACACTCAGGGGGTGGAAGTGGGGGTGGAGCTGGAAAAGCAGGCCCAGGGATCAAACCCCCAACTCCTGTGCCTGCTTGCAGGTGCTTTAACCTGCTGAGCTATTTGGCAGGCCCTATATACCACTAAACTCTCCTCGTGCCTATCTATAAAAGTTTTATTTACAAATGCAAATCCCAAGGACTATTTACTTAGGTAGTCATCCACTTCTCTCTTCCCTCACTCTGTGCGCCTCCATCAAGGCTCTACAATGGGTGCTGAGGGAGGGATAGAGTAGGTGAGATAATGAGGTTCTCACCTTCAAAGAGCTAAGAATTAGCTTTGCCTGTCTCTCTCCAGATGCGGTCCTCTGACCAAAAACAATGATGTCACCGGGGCTGTGTTAGAAGCAGGTACATTGTGCAATCTCAGACTTACTGAACTAGAACTAACTATAAGATCTCTGGGCAGTCTGTATGCATGGTAACAGTTCAGAAGTGGTGATCTAGGAGACAGGCATTAGAAAAGCAACCATTAGGAGGAAGGCCCTCTGTGGTGCCAAAGGGACAGGGATGAGAGAACTACCTTCATGCTGTTGAATGTTTAATTACCAAATGGGCATTTTGCCACCAGAGACTGAAGCAATAAGTTTTGCGTGCGTGCATGCATGGAGAGCTCGTGCTGTTCTCTTTGAGAAACTCCCACTGGATCCAGTCCACTGAATCCACTGTAGAACTGGAGAACAGCAACTGATCCAATTGTTTACAGAAGCACTCAAATTTAAAGGGTTTAGAGGCTTTAGCTAATGATGAAATTGTTAGAATTTTATGGCACAGTTCTGATTTATTGAGTGCAGGGTGTTTTCTTTTTCCTGCAATGGAAAGAAAGCCTTGTTTATCCTTTGGGAAGCCACATCGTTTCCCCGTGGCTTGCATGAACAGAAGTGGAAAATTCACAAGATGAAATGGAACCAAATTTTGCACACAGCAGATTTTTGTTCTGTGGTTCAAAGCCACAGAGAAGTTTGCTTTTTCTGTCCAATATTTTTGTTTTTGTCATGTGTAGAGAGCTGGGTGGTTCATGATCCGGCCACTAGATGCAGTCTAACTGCCCCAACACATCCGTTGCCTGGCAGCACCCTTAGGCTCAACTGGTGAAACATGCGCTACCTAAAAACAGCTTGCTACTTTTCCACTGTCTTACGATGTGCCACCACCTCTCAAAGCTGTCTCCATGCATTAAGACTAAAGAGCAACCGAAGCAAGGCTCTTTTGTCTGCACAATAAATTCATTTTGACCCCCATTACATTCTCTTCCATTTGAAATCCAGTTTCTAGATTCATTTCAGTGAAAGAGAATCAAACCTTTGCGGCATTTTCTCTGGTATTCTCTAGACCTTCGATGCTATAGGACACCTTCCCTATCACTGAGACCCAATGGCCATTAAAGGGGGGGGGACCATTTAATCTGCTCACCGTGTGAGTTCCGATCAGTCAGGTGTTGCTAAGGCAGAGGTACCATAGCAGAATGGTGTGGCAGAACAAGGATGCTTACTTTGCTGTGACCAGTAGGTAGAGCGAGGGTAGAAAGCAGCGCAGAAGTGGCCAGGGAACACACATAGGCTCGAAGGCCTCATCTCCATGACTGCCCAGGCACGCCTTGAGGTGTGCCATGGCAAACTCTGGGGCAGAACCCAAAGCCAATCAAGTTGAAATTCCACACCTAGTCATGATTAGCCTGAGTTTTAGCCATCATTTTTTAAAAATGCATTTAGTGCAGGGTCTACAGGGTCAATAGGGTCTCACTAGGTAGATCAGATGCATAGTGATTCTCTTGTTTTCAGCCTCCCAAACTCTGGGATTATAGATGCACCCCACCATGCCCAGTCTCAAGCACTGTCTGAGCATGCGCCAGGGTTGAGGCCAGCAGGCAGGCCCAGGGAATGCACCCCAGCTGCTGCGCTTTACCTAAGCGTGTGCTTTAGTCTGCTGAGCTATCTGGCTGGCCCTAGCCATCAGTTCTAGGTGTACTTGAAGCACTGTTGAGAAGAATCACAGACAGAGCCTGAGTTATTGATTTGTTTGAAACCCTTGAGAAAAGCCAGAATCTAAGCCAACAGAAACATAGCAACTCATAATTAGGGAGCACTGCAGTCATTATCTCTCACTGAATCTCTATGTGAAAGCAATTCCTTCTGTACTCGACCCTCCAGGGCTCATCTAGCTTGTCTCCACACCCGCTGTGTAGACTTAGTGTAAAGCTACAGTAATTAAGACAGGGTAGAATAAGGGTAAGAACGGATAAGTGCACCCACTGAATGGAATCAAGAGTCTAGAAACAAGACCTCCGTGTATTTGGTAACTAATTCATGAGATGGAGAAGCTGTGGGAGAAAAGAACAACCTTGAAATAAGTCATGCAAGTTAAAGAGGATATCCATGTGCGGAACAAGCATGTGAACCTTGACCTCACTCAAATCTGCAGGGTAGATAGAATAGTATTCTGTGACTTTGAGGTAGGCAACGCCTTCTTGAGTAAGATACAAAGCATGCAAGCCATGATCAAAAGATCTTATTAAAACCAAGTTACATTAAAGTATACATTTATGCTCATCATAAAATGCTGCTAAGGAAATATAAAGAGAAGCTACATAATGGAAGAAGGTATTGGAAATATATACAATTGAAAAAGGACTAAAGGCAAGGATATATTAGGAACATTTTTACTACAAGAGATAGATGAGCAACCTACCAGAAAAAGTGAGCAAGAGACTTGCACATTTATCTCATAAAAGCAAATGACCTGCCATGCCGGCCCCACCTGAGATGCGCTGAGACAGTGATCGAGATTGGGTGTGGTGGTGCACACCTGTCATCCTAGTGTCTGGGAGGCTGGGAAACAGGAAAGATCACTACAAGTCCAAGCTGTGCAGTGAGACCTTGTAGACCTTGTATTAAATACATTTAAAAAATAGAAAATGGCTAATGAATATGGGGAAAGTACTAACTGTCCAGGAAGTACAGATTAAAATCATACTGTGGCATTGACACACATGCTTGTTAGAATGAAAAAGGAAACTGCCCAGCACCTAGGCCTCAGCAATTGCTGGTGAGAATGCACGTGTTGTATGATTCCTTGTAGGAGGTTCCAAAACAATTTAATTAGTAAAGCTCGTACACGCTGTGGCTGCCCTCATTCTGGGGAACTGTGAAGAGGAGAAGTGAGTTCAGGCCATCCTCTATTTCCTAATCCAAGTGTTGATTATGAAGATGTTTTCACTCTATAAAATAAGTCGTGCTTCTAATTCATAATTTATGCACTTCTTTGTACTTTGCACATCAGCAAAATTTATAAACACAAATTCAGTTGTGTGTCAGAGGGGTAAGCCACGAACAAAATCTTGCTTGTACCACTGTCTCAGTGTGTTATTGTGTGTATGGTGGTCAGAGGCTCAAATCTAGCTTGCTTTGAAAGACTCATTTTAACTTCTTGGCTATGTTACCTCAAATTTCAGAGAAGGAAAAAGAAGCACACATACACACACACACACATTGAATGAAAAAGAGATTGGTGCTTAAAAGACTATCATAAACTATGAAAACAATTTGGTAGAATCCACAACTAGACATTGGCTTCCTGGGGACGGTGGATGGATTTGCTTCTGGTTTGTCACGAGTCTTCTTGTTATCTTTCACAGACAGGGAGAAGACGAGGAAGAATTATTTTAAAAACTTTACTTATTTATTTATATACTTGGTACAGGGTCTTACGATGCAGTACGGACTCATAGTGAAGGTTCTGTCTCAGCCTCCCCAGTGCTAGGATTACAGGCATGCACCACCACACCCAGTCTGGGGCCAGCACCGCATGCCCTACCAGGGATACAACTTGGGTCCTTGGGCTTGTGAGGCAGGCAGTTAGATCGCTGAGCTACCTCCTTAGGCAGAGGAAAGATTTTCTACATCTGTTTCTTCTTATATTACCTGTGGTTGGATGCATCTGAAGCTTGTGAATTTCCTGTTCCTTGTGTGTTAATCTATTTCCTCATCTGGGTGAGGGAAGGCACAGAAGGTAAGACTCTGGGCTCGGTGTTGCCTACTTCTGTGCGTTTCTCTTGGTGCTCAGGAGAGTGTGGACTGATCCCAGGGCTCAGCCAAGGCTTTCCACTGTGGAAAGTCAGAGAGACTAGACGGACATCCCCGGAGGGCTAAGTCTTGTGGGTGCACCCCGTCGGTGCTGTCCAGCGTGCCCAGCCGGGTCTCTGGATGAAGGCACACACTTCTCGAGGCAGACAAGCCAAGGCACAGCAGCTCAGTTCTGCTCACCTGATGGCTCTCCTCTGCTAGCCACACCGAGCGAGCCCCGAGTGTGCAGGCCCTCGGCCGGGGAAAGCGGAGCAGGATGTGTGGCATGAGTAGAGCAAAGACCGCGAGGTGGCCCATCTGGGGCTCAGATCTGCTGGAGAGCTTTCTGGGCAGAAGGCGAGTGCGGTGCATTTCCATGCTTCTCCCGTTCCTTTTCACTTGCCCCAGGGATTGTGATCAACTTGAAGGCCCTCCATAGTCTAAAAGGTGTTCAGATCAAACCTTAGTCTTCTGAAAAATGGTTCATTGTTCGTGAAGCACCACTTGAGTTATTGTCAACAAAATGTTTCATCCTGGCTTGGATTAGGGACTGTTCAATACCTACGTAACAAACTATAGTGAACTCTCAATCTTTGCTTTTCAAACTCTAAAACAAGATGATTATACTAGGAATTACATGAGTTCTAAAAAGGATTGATTTATAGATTAAATTGCTTTAACACATAACTACTAACATTAGTATGGACACAAAATAATATGCACTGATCCCATGGAGCATTAACGATCATACATACACACACAAATGGAAAGAGAGGAAATATGCTTAAGGAGGCCAGGACACTTTGTTTCAGAACATGGTCATCTCCCCTTGACCTGCCATCTCCTCATTGTCTTATCTGGACTTCTTTCTATAAATCTCACTTTTGCAATAGGACAAATTAGAGTCTCTCCTTTTCTATGAGCCAGCCCAGGTCCTTTTAGTCTTCAGTGGTCCTTCTGTCTTTTCTATGTATTAGACATAAATTCTGCTATTATGAATTGTTCAAATATACACTCTGCCTTTTCTGCTGACCTTTTCCCTTGCAGATCGTGGTTCTTTTGCAGCCTTGAAAACTGGAAGACCTGAGCTCATCATCCTTCACACTTGGAATCTGACAGAGCATTCACACTGTGCCTAGAGCAGGGTTGGCATCCAGAGGGGTGCAGCTAGAACACTGGGTTCCTATGTAAGCTGCGGCATTGTTCATAATCACTAAGGGATGGCGATACCCTGCACACTCATCACGGGGGAGTGGCTGCAAAGTGCGGTCCATGCACATAATGGAATATTGTTTATAAATCCCTGAAAGGATGAAAGTCTGTCATTTGCAACAATGTCGATGGAACTGAGGTCATTAGCAAAGATAAACCGGGGGCCGAGAGAGAAGTTGCCACACACCCTTACTTGGGAGGGACCTGGAAAAGCTGATCGCACGTAGCTGAGAGCAGAGCAGTCATCACCCAGTGTAGGAGGGAAGAGAAAAAAGAACTGCAGGAAGGTGGGCACTGGGTGCTAAGGAAGCTAGAAGGAAGGAGTTCTGATACGCTGCCTGTACTGTAGGTGACACTAGGGCACACATTTCGAAGCTCTAGAAGAAAGATTTGGAATGTCTTCACATAAAATATGATAAATGTTAGAAAATATACATGTTCTTTTTCATTTTTTAAAAATTTATTTATTTTTGCAGAACCAGGAATTGAACTCAGGTCCTTATGACTGCCAGGCAAGTGCTTATTCAAGTGAGCTATCTCCCCAGCCCCCATACAGATGTTCTTAATGACTTAAACATTGCCTACTGTGTACCTTATCAAAACATTACATCACGCTCCATTAATAAGTACAATTTTCATTTATTTATTAGTTAAGATAGTTTATTTTGATAAGATCGACAAGAGCCACATGCACATCTAGATAAAAGTATTGAATTGATTAATCCTCTCTTGCATCTCTGAAACACATAGAGTAATCAGAAATAAAACCAAGCGGAACAAAGCCCCTTGCCGTTCTTGCTCCTCATGACCTCCGTGGGACACAGGACAGCAATGAGTATCAAGGTGTCCCCAGGTTAAGGGAAGCATCTGTGTAGCAGCCCCCTCCACCTGGTGCTCAGGAGATAACCTGGCTGTTGGCTCCAAAATTGCTGACAAGGTCCTATTAATCCCAGAAATTAGAGTGTGGCCCAAAAAGCTCTATCCATGGTGGAACTGTCTTAACCTCAACCAATACAGATATGTGACAGAGAATCAAGAGAAGTGTTCCCTAGAGCTCTTCCCAGGTGGCTGCTGAAGAACTTGACCCTGATTGTCCATTTTAGATGACGCTAATGGCCTCACTGCAGGGTCCAGGAAACACCAAAGTCAGGGTACTGAATGCGTCATTAAATTTGGTAAGCTGTAAGGCCAGTGAGCAACAAGAAGTTACCTTGGTTGGTAGATTCCATGGCTTGCCTCAATTATTTTGCTCATGGTCATCTTAATCCAAGGATGTAACTTGTCATTTCTCTTGGCTTTTGTAGAAAATTTAATCCTATCTTTCAAAGTATTGTCCATGCTCCTTAGAAGTCTCTCCTTTCCTCAGCCTATACAGATATTTCCTTACCACCAGCTCAGTGAATCACCATGAATTCCCTAGTTTCTCCATGTTCTAGAAAGGCAGCATGGGACAATGAAAAGAGCCTATCATCCAGGACCTGCAGGACCATACCCTACCACTTCCTGGTCTTGCAACCCTGAAGATCTTTACAAAGCCACCTAGTCATCCTTGTTCATCACCTCAGCAGCTGTCTCCTGCTCTATGAGTGAAGAGCCATCACCTACTGGCCAGGTTTCTACTGATCAGCTCTGGGTCTGATCCAGCTTTGGAAATAGCAGAACAACAAACATCTTTGTGCATCCATCTCGTCCCAATCGTACGACGACGTCCATAGGATGAATGGCTAGTGCCGAGATCTTTCCCATTTCCCATAATTTAAAAACCATTCCTGATCACATTTCCTTCCTTCCCATTCTTTGTTCACAATATATCCTCTTTAATTTTGGGCTGGGACCCTGGCTCTCCTTCCAATGTCCACCTACTTGACCGCTGAAGCCAAATGTTAGCCTTTCCAAAGGGTCTCGCCTCTCTTCCTGTCTCCATCTTTCCCTCTCCCTCACCCCTTCTGGCCACACTGCCCTCACTCTGTGTGAGGGTAGAATGAACCAGATGCTCCTCTCTCCCCACAAGAGGTGGATTTTAATGATGATACTACAAAAATAATCACAATGAAATAATAATAATTAAAAAAAACAAAGCAAAAAGGTCTGCCTTTTGAAAATTAAATCAGAGCTAGGGAACCCTACATAGGAGAGAAAGTGGTGTACCCCTGGATTCTAAAAGTCTCCTGGACCCCTAAGTTATCTTCAGAAAATTTGTGATTGTAAAGGATAGCAGTGTGTCAAGCGTAAATCATGATATTAGAAGTAGATGCAGGTTATAATCTCAGCTCTGCTGGGCATCGGTGTGTAAAGAAATTAATCTCAGGCCAGCCAGATAGCTCTGTGGACTAAAGGGCCTGATTAAATAGACACAGGGACAGAGGCCATAGCACCCGATTCAGGTCTGCTGTGTAGCAAGTGCTGAAGAGACCCTTCATGCATCACTATGTGCACAGTTCATCCTGCACTTCGCTTTCAGTGATGTGGAAAGCTTGCTGAAAGATGGCCTATTTGTATTTTTTTTTTTTTAAAAATATCTCTCCCTCAATAAAACTGTCTGGTGCCAAGCATGGTAGCACATACCTGTACCCTCAGCTTCTGGGGAGGGTGAGGTAGGATAATAGAAAGTTTGAGGCCAACCTGGGCAAATTAGCAAGACTTTGTTGGAAAAAAAAAATAAAGAATTGGTGTAGGGGAGATAACTCAGTAGAATAAGAACTTGCCTGGCAAGCACAAGGTGCTGAGTTGAATTCCTACAACCCCCCCCCCCACAGTATTAGTAATGTAGGTTTGTGGTATAACACTTTCCTAGCAAGGTTCAAGTTTAGCCCCTTGTATAGCAAAACAAAGAAAAAAATTAATATAATGTTGAACTTCCGCAGCAATTTAAATAGAGAAAAATTTAACTCTCTTCTTCCTGATAGTCAGACCTGGTAGCCAAGATACAGAAAACAATGTTGTCCCTTGCACAGTCCCTGAGGGCTCTCATCTCCTCATCGCTGCATTTATTTTAGTGTCTCTTGTGCTGCACTTTTGAAGCTTCGGAAATTTGTTCTCCCCCAAGTTCTGTGAAGCTTCTCTGTGGCAGTGTCTGGCTCTTGAGCTCACTGTTAGGCAGTGGAGAGTTAAAATTGAAAAGGCAGCTGGCACTGAGCTTTCAGGGTAATGGGGCACCTACGGAAGATCCATGCCCACATCCCACCTGCCAGGACAGGAATGCCACCTTCTCACCTAGGCGAGGCCCTCTTCCTTGGTGTTGTCTTTAGTGGTGAGGAAAACGTAGCGAAGGGCAATTTTCTCCTGTGAATGCCTTTGTGTGCTTTTTCTGATAGGCTGACCTGCTTAGAAAGGCAGCGTCAAGGCAAGGCCCTTCTCCAACGTCCGCATGAATCCCTTTGTGCCCAAGACCTGACTCACCTAGGAAGCAGCGCACTGTAGGACAGAGAGCAGGCACGGGCTGTGATCAGTGTGTGTGTGGCTGCTAATTGGCGCCACTCTTGCTGCCCCATGGGCCTTCTTTCTGTTCTTGTGAACTGTCTTTCCACGGGCAGCAACCATGTTCTGTGACTTTTGAAATCCATGGCCAGTATATTCTAAGGTGGAAGGTAGGGGAGCCTTGGGGAAAATGCGCAGCTCCCTGCAGTTGCTGAGCTCCCAGCTCCACAGATCTGAGAACCTGCGCTGGAACAAACATCCCAGGGGCCTACAATTCGGAGGATTCCTGCAGAAACCCCTAGACCTAGTTCCAAGACCGGGAGTCTCTATCATACATTTCTCATTGCTGTGCACAGAGCCTGTGACCCTGTCCCTTGCAGCAAGGCACTTCTGGCCTAAATCAGGGGGAGGATTTCACTCCTGAGTGCCTTCTTCACCTCCCACCTTCCTGTCCTCCCTCCAAGCGCCCCAGTGAGCTCCATGTGAGTGAGAGAAATGGATTTACTTGGCTCTCTGTGGGAGGGTAGGAGGGAGAGCAGGAGGTGAACAGGGGAAGCTGTCCCATGCCTCTCAGTTCCTGCGCCATATTGTTTGCCATGGGAATTGTTTGGAGATGCAAAGGTCAGGCTGTCATTTGCTATCTCCTTGGGATTTCCTCCTTGGCCACCCTGTTCCCATGGTGAGTCAGCTAGAGGGTCCCCAAGCAGTAAATTAGCTGAGAGGGCCTGTGCATGACACAGCCCTCTGGGAGAGCTCCAAGGTGCCATTGCTTCCCTGCCTGAGACTTCTCGCTGAGAGTCATTATCTTCACCAGGTGGAGATCATTATCATATGTGCTGATCCAGACGATGATTCAGAATAAAAGCGAGCTTTCTGAAAGATGAAGTCCTCATTTCCCACTTTCCTCTATTGTTCTAAGGCTTGCATATCCTCTTATTTTCCTTACTAAAGTCATCTTAACTTAGTAGGGCATCCCCAAGGAAACAGGGATGTGAGGGTACCACTGAAGAGGGTCTCCTCATTCACCTGTAGGTAATGGGACCTCAAATTGAGACTGCCTGGGAGGGAAGGGTTGGTCTCAGCATCAAGAAGCCAGAGGTGTTGCCTTGGTCACCTCAGAGAACGTATCTTGACATCATGTTGGGCTGAAGTCTCCTCATCTAGGGCTAGCCCGATAAACTAGAGCATCTTGGATCCCATTCAGAGCCCAACATCTCTAGAGCTGGCCCCATGTTTTGCGAATGCACCTTCTCTCCGGGATTTGTCTAGAATTCTCCCTCTCCCCATCCTCGGGGATCAGCAAGTCACTGTCAGTTTCTAAGTTGATCATAGATCCATGGCCACGGTCATCATTACAGTTTCTATTTATGTGACTTCCCCAGGATAGCTGTGGAGCCTCTTGTCTGTTCCGCCTTTGTCTACTTCTACTTTGGACTCTCCTTAATCCTTTTTCCTCACAGTTTTCCAGAGTGGTCACTTGGTATGTAATTCGACTCTCCTTTTGCTTAAGACCTCCAATGACTTTCCAATTCATTTAGCTTAGGCCCCACCCCTACACAGGAGTGAGTTGGCTTTGTTCAGTACTACCTCCCAGAGCACTGTGCTCCTCTGTCACGCAAATCCAGACTATACGTCATTTCTCTAGCCTGTGAGAGTGCAAGGCTCTTGTCTGCCTGGGACTTCACACATGGTTAGGTTTTGTGTGTCTCCAGGTTGTACAAGCCTGCCTCTCTCTTACCCATTAGGTCCTCAGAGAAGCCTTCTCAAAAGACTCTCAGTAATTATTCTTTCATTCCACTTTCTTTTCCACCCATTGCAATAGCAGTTTCATTTTTCTGGTAGCATATCACAATGTTCTCAGCTCCATGAAGCAGAGACTCCCTCCCAGCACCCTGCTGGCTCAATACAGCATCGTATCCTCAGCACCTAAACAATACCTGGCAGGCCACAGGCAGTTGGTAACATGTTGAGCAAATGAATGATGGATGGTGTTAGCCACAAATAAGGAAATGGGGAAAAGGAAGGTAAATATTGCCTGTAGCAATTTTTATTTCTCTTTTAGTTTTTCAAAATATTTACCTTCATGGAAAATGTATACAAAATATCTATTCAGTATAGGTTCTTGGGCTCAGGAGCAGGCCTACAAGGTCTATTCAGAGCCGTCATCCGACTCATCCTACCAGTGAAGTGGAAGCAGACTTTATTTGTGGTGGAGAGAATTTCGTTCCGCTTCCGTTTTCTAGATCCAAAGAGACAGATATGGATAGAAAGACTTCCTCTTCTTCTGTGCTTAAATGTGGGTACAATGTCTGGGAGCTCCCTTCATAGGGTACAAAACGTCATCCAATCTAAGGAAAACAACATGTAGCCTGTGATCATAGCTAAGCTGAATTTTTACTTTTAGTGTTAAAAAGTGGGCTTCAAAAATCCACTTATGACAGAAGCATTTCAAAGGAAAAGGGGAGGTTCATTAGGCATTTTTGTAGCACTTGGAGGCCTACGTTACTGAATGTGCTAATGACAGATTAGTGCTATGGATTTGTGGAGCTAGCACAGGAAACATTAACTGCAGGTACTGTGACCCAGGTTGCAAGTCAATTCCTAAATACTCCAGAGGTGTGACAGTTCTGCTGTCTTAGTTTCCCTTTCTGACATAAGTTATCGTGGGCCACTGTTCTGACCAGTGAGGTCAGAACAGCGGAAGCAGACTTTACAGTGGACAGAATTTGGTGATGCTTGGGTTTTCTTGATCCAAAGAGACAGATATGGCTGGAAAGACTTCCTCTTCCTCTCTGCTTAAACGTAGTTACAGTGTCTGGGAGCTCCCCTGCTTGGGAGCAAAAGAGGCCAGAAGAATCACAAAACAGCCTATGTTGACTTCCCCAAACCATAAGCCACTGTCTGCTATCAGGTTTTTCAGGATGCACCATATGAGCTGAGATAAGCCTCAATCTGTGATGAGGGTTTTGCTGTTGCTCCTGTTTCTTGTGAACAACTATATTTGGCTACATTTTGCC
Organism: Myocastor coypus; assembly: GCA_004027025.1. Lineage (NCBI taxonomy): Eukaryota > Metazoa > Chordata > Mammalia > Rodentia > Myocastoridae > Myocastor > Myocastor coypus. The sequence goes on from PVJA010001047.1 coordinate 80,534, forward strand.
GTCTTTTGGTTACTGGAGGAAGTGAACACTAACTTTGAAGACATTAGAATGAGCTAAAGCCATTTGCATATGAGTGTAGATGTATGCAGTTGAGATGGAATTTAGTTCTCTGAATCCTAAGTTAGTGAGGATTTATGGCACATTTATTTAGTACTGGGGATTGAACTCAGGACCTTGAGCTTGTCAGGCAGGCACTTATGCCACTGAGCTATCTCCCCAGCCCTATGATGTTAAAATAAGCAGCGAGGGCCAAGAACTGAAGCTCAGCTGCAGGACGCAAGCAACGCAGGTCCTAACAGAGTGCACCAGGACGTGGGTGAGAGCAGTAGGGACTTCTGATGACCCTCATCATTATCTGCATGGTCTCTGTCCCTCTGTCTTATAGTCCTTGTTCTTTTGTCTGGTCCAACATACATTTCTAATAAACATTCTGATGACATATATTTTGACTCTTAAAAGGGTTTGTATAGGCTCTTAAACTTGGAATGGCCAAGACAGGAAGTCTATCTGAAGCAGAGAAGATTCTTTATTTTGGTAGTTCATGCTGCATCTATCAGACTCTTCATCCATGGTGACAAACCCTTTCTCCTAGTTCCTTTGAGAAGGACCCCCAGGAATCTAGGTACTTACGGCCTCTGTAGTAAACCACTAGCTACTTCTGCTTTGTCTGTGGTCTTCCTCAGAAGAGGGAGCTAGACTTCCTGGTCACTGAGCAGTGTTCCCTCCTTCCTACTGTTTAGTCAAAGTCCTATATACAAAGCCATTAAAAAGTAAAATAATGATAATAATACTACTACTACTACCTATTTAATAGGTTTTCTATGTGAGGGCTGAGTCCTATGTAGCAGGTTCTTAGTGTATCACCATCTTTTAAATCTCACCACAAGACTTGAGACAATTATTTTCATTTTACCAAGCAAAGAACGAAAGCTTAGAATGGGACCGCTATGCAGAGTTGTGTAAGAGGGCAGGAGACAGATGCTGCTGGGTTTCTTCTTCAGCTCAGCCTGAGTTTCTGAGATAACTGAGGGTCGCTTTCAGAAGTTCAGAGCACATTTGAAAGTCCTCTTTCAGCAGTGGTCAAACACACCTAAAGCTATCTGAGTGGCACGGCAGTGAGGGACGAGGTGGCGGCTGCAGCGACCTAGTGAAGGCGTGGGTCAGCTTGCGTGCCTGTCAGTGGACTTAGGACACTCACTGCCTAAAGCAGATGGATTACACAGAAACATGCCTGATAGGGACTCAGGGTGTGAAGCAGGGCTGGTGGGGAGGATAAAATTACACCCCGAGGTCAGACTGTGGGCAATTTGTTAAGAGGCAGAGGCCAGCTCATGAAGGAAATAGCCAAAAAAGAAGCTATGGCATATGCTGGTTTTGATGGCCCTGTGCTATTCTGACTAGATAGGAGGTGCCCCCCCCCCCACCGTTTATCCACTGGCCTGGTTTATTTTTAAGCAAGCCCTTCCCCTGCTTGGTTCCTTCTACTCTTCACCATGTGTTTGCCAGTGTTGGCCAAGCACCCAGTCTCACACCTCCTCTCCCACGTTCCCCTTCACCCCACCCAGACTGCCTTCTTATTTAAAGAAAAACAAGATTATAATGGTGAATGCTGAGACTTTCCAAATTGTACAGCAGGCAAAATAAGTCCTGGGGGAAGCTTGTTAGCAAGGTTTTACTCCACTGCTGCCTAGAAACACTGATCCTCACTGGCGGTCAAATGCAAAATGTTGACAGAGGGGTAAGCGTGCCTCCAGTCAACCTCTGTGAGGCCTGGCGTTGACGCACTTACACCCCAGATCTATCCATGGGGTCCCATTCTAAGCTTTATCTCTCTGCCTGCTTTTGAACTTAGGTAATCTGCCAAGGAATGCCTATGGAAAAGGGAGCTCGCCGACACCAAGTAACTGCGAAAGCACATGTAGTCAGTGGTTATTATCAGTTAAATTAAAGGAGTTCATGGGTGAACATCCTAAAATGAGGACAAAGAATTTACACATAAACACAGCAGGTCAGTAAGCATGAGGACTGGTCTGGTTTATTGGTTTTCAAATTTCTCTTTCCACTTTTTCCTTTCAGCTCTTTTTCGTAGCTTCAGATCCACTTGTCTCAAAAGATTGTATTCATACGTTCAACATGTGAAACACACAAAAATGAAGCTACTCTTAGTCCATGCAAGGGTCCAAAAGTCCCACTGATTGGGCTGCCCTTGTACTGTCATGTAATACCTCAAATACCTCTCAGTTTCTTTGGAACCACAAGAAACACATTCACGTCACTGAAGGAATTAGTTTTTTCAAGGTCCTTTTCTTTTTCTCTGTCTTTCTCTTCTTTCTTTTGTTTTTCTTTTGCATTTTTTTAGGGAAAGGTCTACAGAATGTTTAGATCTTACCACTAGATCAGACTCGTAGGGATCCACCTGTTTACAGCCTCCCAAGAGCTTGGATTATAGGTGCGCACCACCATGCCCAATGTCAATTGCTATCTCAGTGCGCCCTGGGGCCAAGGCTGGCATGGCGGGCCTGGTGATCACACCCCCAGCCCCTGTGCCTGTTTGTAGGCACCTTAATCTGCTGAGATATTTGGCCTGTCTCAAGGTCCTTTTCAAAGCTAAGAGCATCTTTTAAGATAAACAAGCCAGCCGGGCATGGTGGCTCACGCCTGTAATCCCAGCACTCGGGAGGCTGAGGCAGGAGGATTGGTATGAGTTCGAGACCAGCCTGGGCCACAAAAGTGAGATCAAGGCCAGCCTCAACTGCATAGTGAGACCCTGTCTCAAAAAGACAAAAAAAAAAAAAAAAAAAAGATAAAGAAGCCAAAGTCCACCCAGGCAAGATGACTTCCCAAGCCACACAGACCTTGTGTCACCCACTTAAAATCCACCCCTTCTCCACTGTACATAAGTACCATAGATCAGTGGTCTGAACCACAGCTCACCAAACTATTATGCAACCTTGTGAGACAGTCAGCACTTCTGTGGTTCCTGATTTATGAAATCAGGTAGAGGGTAAATCCCACCTTCTGCTTCTGTGGACATTTGTGGAAGTAATGCATGTACAGGAATCACAGCCTTGTTTGGGACACCCTAGGTCCTCACTAAATACCACGTTTCACACTGCTCCCCCTTATTTCTCTGTACAACTCTGCCTATTCATCTTGATGGGACACATTAATCCAATAGCATCAACTAGCATCAGTGAGTCAGGATGACCCACAGCATGCGAAGGGAAATTAACTATAAGGAGTAGTTGCAGGAACAATTCCGATCTCTTTAATTCCCAGTATTTTCCCCCCAAAGAAATACATAGCACTGAAAAAAAAATAGATTGAGAAAAGAGCTGACTGACCTGGGAGAAATGTCACATCCTTGCTGCATGAAAGCTCCCAGGGAGAACCACAGGCTGTTGAATATCCCAAACTCATTGGACTGGTCACTACTGGTTGTCTGGTCTCGTCCTTCCTCAAACTCCTCACTGTGCCACTCATAGGGGCTGAAGCGGCTGACCAAGAAGAGGACGACGCTCACTCCAATGTAGGCAAACACTATGCACATCCAAATCTCATAAGCCAAAGGGTCGAGGAAGGAGAACACGCCTGGCTTGGACTTCTGTGGCTTTTTTATCATGATGGAGATGCCCAAACTCATAAAGGGCTTGGAGAAGTCTATAACCTCTTCGCGAACCAAGGTGATGGTTAAGGGGGCCACGGCCACGTCCGCTCTCTGCCAAAATAAAACGAAAGTCAGTTGCGCTCAGCGCCGTTCTTTGTCTCTCCTTGTTTTCCTCTCCCTCTTTTCATTGGGAATATTCTTTTGTATCTTAAAGAACATGGAAATGGGAAAGAACTTTGGAAGCCGAATCTCCCTGTACTATAGCATGTTTTGGGAAAATGATCAACTCAGTCCATTGCAGGAGAGATGACCTCGTTATCTGAGTTTGCCTTGCCAGAGGCTGGCTATTCCTATAAGAAGGAGGCTGCTGTGACATCTGTTATTTTGGTTGCTCAGTAGCCCTGCCACCTTCATGTGGTGTGAGAGAGACCACTCTTCCCTGCTCAGTCCTCCATGTTAGACTGGGGCTGACTCCACTCCCCTGTTCTAGAAGATTCACTGGAAGAGGACTTAAGACCTAAGTGGGTTTACGGAGAATTGTCCCTGAGAACAGAGCTGAGTGGCATAGAACATGATCCCTGATGTTGTAATTTAAGGACGCTCTAAATTCGGGGCTTACCCTGGGTTCCCTAGGCTCATGTGTCAATAGATTCCTATGTTTGTCACCAAGAACATGAGCTAATCCTTCTGTTTGCCTGGGCAGTTTGGATTGGACTTCCTTTACCTTAAATGAAGATTATCCTGGATAACAACATGGTAAAGGCAAATTTAACTCAATAAACATATATTGAGTGCTGACAGGTAAGTCCAGGCTGGAAGCTCTAGGCAGACTACGACACACTCGGAATCACAAACTAGTAGGAGAGAGTAACACACATAGCACACACACACACACGCACAGACATGCACACACAAACTTTTTGATCTGTAAGGTAGACTGAATGTGTGCTTCACAAGAGGCATCAGACGCCACAGGAGACTGAGAGCGATCATTCTGCCTGGGGTGATTAGGGAGTGCCTCAGAAAGGGGTGAAGTTTCAATGTGGCGTGGAAAGAGAGTGGAATTTTGACCGGTTGCTCTAGCGCAGGGTGGCACTCCGGGAGGAAGCAGGCATGTGAATAAAGGCCTAGAAGTGAAGAAGTAAAGTCTATTTGTAACTTTTTCCTCCAGGAAGATTGTGGGGAAATACACAATAATCCAGTTCTTAATTTTGAAGTTCAGTATGTGGATGAATACGCAAAGGGTGTCACGGTGTTCATCCACGGGCCTCCAGCAAATGGAATGACCAAGTTTTGCTCTTCTGTCGTCTGCCCTGCTTGCCTTTCTCTAGTCACACAAGCACTGGGGTCTACTCTGTAAAAATCCCCTGCCCCACTGGCCTGGAAACCCTGTTGCTGCAGCATTTGTTTCTGAGATGAGGGACATGCCTGTGTATGGCTGCTTGGGTGCCTGGCTTTCTCTTATGATATGGTGCAGCACTCCAGGTGTGAGGCGGGGGTGGCAAACCCTGTGCAGAGGAGGCTCCTGCCACCCTCCCAGCCAGCTGTGTCGCAGAGTGAGTTTCTTCTGGTTGGGTGGGACGATTGGGGAAGTGCCTGTGTGTAATAAAGTCTGGCTCCAGAATGCCTTACATTCTCACTTATAGAAAGAAATTTTCTCTTAAAACCATGTGATGTCAGGTGTGACTTTCATAGTAATTCTGTTATTTTTCCCTGTCACACTACATAATCCTTGATAATTTCTACAAATGCCTTCAAGCCAGTACAAGGGAGAAGATACCTACTCTTTTCCATAAATTGACACAGAAAAGGAATACGAGAGGAAAGTAGTGCAAGCGATTTACAAGGGTCGTTGCCAAGACCCCCAGAGTATGCTAGAGACCCGCTCTGCAGCTGACAAATGGTGCGGAGTAGGCTTCTTTCATGTTTTCTGACATGGTCCAATAAAAAGGATCATAGACTCTAAAATTACAGAATAACATGATCTTAATGCTTTGTTCATTTAGTGGTCCAAAAATTAGTTCCACGGGACATTATTTCTAGAATGATGTTAATCAGTATAACATAAAAATGAACATGTTTGGGAAACAGATTTAAATAAATTACTTTGAGGCAGCACTTAAAATGTTTAAGACCATTGTATTTTGAGTATTTTATTTTAGTTTAGTTTATCTATGGATTTGGTACAGGGTTTCGCTACGGCAGGTGGGACTCATAGTGATCCTCCTGTTTTCAGCCTCTCCAGTGTTGAGATTATAGGCATGCACCAACACAACCTAACTCGGTCGCCAGCTCAGTGTGCCCTGGGGTGGGGTTGGCGGGGCATGTGGTGCGAGGGACCGAACCCTGGCCCCTTCACTTGCCTAAACAGGCACTTAGTCTGCTGAGCTATCTCACTGGTCCTTTGAGAAGGGTGGGTAGAAGGCAACAGTGCCAAGAAGGATAAGCAGGAGGCAGCATTGCCAAAGATAATTTTCTGTAGTTGTTCATCTTCCTAAGCATCCAGAGACCTAAGTATGCAGGATACATACCCATAAGTCTGCCTTCTAGGCAGTGAGCCCAGGTTCAGACAGGGAAGATGGTCTGCACAGAACAGTGGGGTTTTAGTTTCTTTGGCCTTGAGGGAGAGGCCCCAGGAGTTGATGTCCACCATGTGAGACCATTGCTGGTGCTTCACAGCCCTGGCCAAGGGCGCAACTGAGGTAAGGCTGAGCTTCTCGTCCCTGTAACTCCATGGTCCCTGTGTAGCCTCCAGGGAAAGGGCTTGGCGTTTAGGATGGCAGTGTCTTTCCTGCAGGGAGGTGACTCTAGGAGGAGCTCAGTGGCTGGCAAGCACCATAGCCAGAGAGCCAGCGGAGTTTGAACTCAAGCCCTGGTGTCTGTCTGCAAAGCTCACTTTCTTCCTGCTTTACCAAGGCAAGATAGAAAGAACCACCGGTGGGAAAGAGACACAAAGATATGGCCACGTGAGAAGCAGACACCTCGCCAGTGGTTCGTGGGCTCTGTGGCCTTGCTGAGAAGGCCGCTGGCTGTTTTCCCTTTCCTCAGGCTTTACTGTTCAGTATCTGGATGGCACAAGGCAGAACGAGGTAGGGCTGAGTGAAGAAGAGAGAGCAGCTTGTTGTGGCTGCTAGTCGTGGCTGTGTGACACACGTGGCACATTAGTGGACTTCTCTGGGCCTCAGTGCGCTCAATCTATAAAATACAGAAAACAATCTCATCTAACTTGCGCTTCTGACACGAAGAAGCGCTTAGGGACCTAAGTGTAGCATGTGGCCTGGCACTGGACATGCACGTGTTGACAGGAGCGACAGGGAGCAAAAGGAAGATGAAGAGAGGCCGAGTGGCAGCTACCTAGGAAGCACCGAGACACCATCAGGGGACTCCCAGTGGCTTTGCTGACCACACTCATGGTTTGTGGCTCAGAGCATGTCCCTTAACTTCTCTGTTCTTTCCAGGGAAAATAGAAAAATAGAGGGAAATAATCTAAGGAGAAGTAAAGGCAGCACAGCCAACCGAGCCCCTCGTGGAGTCTTCAAAAACCAATGCTTTTGAGACATTACATAATTTAATACAGAAATATTTAAAAGGTGCAGCTGTGACTTTTAACTCTAGCCTTTAGAAATTCATAGCTCTTGCATGAAAAAAAAAGGAAAGAGAAGAATGTTTAGTGGACAGAGGGGCAGGGCTGGGTAAATGGGAGACAGGAGGGGCCCGAATAGCTGAGCCCCACAGGAGAAGTCCACGAGTGGCCAGCTAGTGCCCATGTAGTCAGGATGATTGCACCATGCTTTTGCCCAGATGAGAGGCTTTTCACTAAGGGAGCTGCATTCCATGAGGTGAAGGTGAAGGTGAAGAGTCCCCAGCAGTTGCCATGGGGATGACCTGAAGAGTGTAGTGGAAGTTCCCATGGAAACCAGCCTCCAGGTGTAGCGTGACCCATGCAGGCCTCTGTCTTTCATCCACAGAGCTTCCAAAGTAAGAGGCAAGGTAGAGTGAAGAACGGGGAGAAGCGCATCCAGTTCCGCAGCCTATCCACTGCTTTCACAGGCCACCTCAAAAGCCACCTCCCTGAGGAGCAGTTGCTTTACTCAGTCTTTTTCTTCTTTGAATACTCTTTGTGTAACACCCATAGCTGCTGTACCTCCTCTTGCCCTGGTCCTCCTAAGCGATTGCGTCCTCCTGCCTGGCACTTATCACTCACCTTGGGCTCCACGCGGGCTTCAGCTCAAAGGTCGGCTGGGAGTGCTCAGGCTCTGCGAGGGAAGCTGGCTGCTCTGCTCGCGGCGGGAGCTCTCCGTCGCCTTCTGCTCTTCTGTTGGAGTGCCATCCTAATCTCACTCTCGGAGCTCCCTGATATTGTCCACCTTCTTTACCCTGTCATTTGCTACTTCTTTCTGTCCCTGGCCACTCTGGAAGCCATGCCTGGGCCCAAGGGGCGTTCTCACTCTGCTCTCACATCTGATTGCTACCTCTATTCTTTGTAAAAATATACTTGAGAAATTCCTGGCTGGCCTTCTCTCTTGCGATTTCGGTGTGGCTTCTTTCCAAGTTCCATGCCTTTCTTGAGAGCTGGAAAAGCCCATGTTAGCACCTGTATGAACCACGTGACTCAGGCTCCATCATTCTACATTTATTTGCTTTCTTACTGTCCTTTCTACCCCAATAAGATGTGCAGGCTGCTGAGGATTGTCTGCTTTTCCTTAACTCCCTAAAACTGAAAACAGTGTCAGGCACTCAGCGGCTTCTTAAAGCTGCCTCTGCTTACTGAAGTCTCCGTAGCAGTTATGCATAGAGTTATTTCCAGTATGATGAGCCAAATAAATTACGAGCAGACACACCAGTATTGTATAGCTGGCCACGCCACAAGGCAGAGTAAGCCACAGAAAACTCGTTTCTACGGTAGAAAGCAAGAGTGCTTCCATGGAAATGCCAAATTCAATATGGAGAGGAAAAAGGTAACTAGGGAAAAGTACTATTTGCTTCAAGGCTGGGGGGAAGAATTTAGAGGTGAGGATGGTAGAGTGCATTCTAAAGAAGACAGCAAGTGGGTAGCGGCTGGAAGTTGTAGAAGAGGAAAGTGAGGAGCCAGTGACCAGAAAGGCAAGCTGGGTCTGAGGGAGTCTCATGTAGCTCGGAGGGCAGTGAGAACTTAGACATCTGCTGCCATGTTTTTTTTAATGGCTGGCTCAGCCTGCCCTGGGGGTGGTCCTTGCTGCCACCTAAGCTTTCCTAAGCAGGCCCTTTAGACCACTGAGCCATCCCACCTACTACTAAGAACTTAGACATCTGCCTTGAGAAAATTTATCTTGGAGCTACACGGTCATGGAGGCTGGACAGCGATCAACGGAAGGGCCAAGATACTGAGGGAGGCTGAAGGCAGGGGACGAGAAACCTGAGCACAGGATGTCTTACGACAGGGGGCTGCGGATGACTTGTCGGCTCAGCAACAGCAGTACTCAGTCACGGGGTCACACAGGCAGAGGGGCGCACGCAGCCACCAAACACTTTCCTTTCACTCTCTAGTTTGGTCCTTCGTCTCTCTGCCGCGAGAGGAACTTACGCCATACACCAGCTCTCCCACCATGCCATTCCAGGCTTTCGTGTCAGGGTCCCGGGCCCCATATTTCCCGTCACTGACAATCTCCAGGCGGTAGGAGTAGCCCACGTGCTTGGCAATTTCCGCTGCCAGCTCCACACAGTAGCCCTCGTAGCGGTCATTACCCTCAAACTGATTGGCGTTCTTCTTGAGCATCACGTAAGGATCTTCCTGGGAGAGAGATAGGGAGACAGACAGCGTGGTCAGACGCTTACTCACGAGCAGGGAAGACCGGCACGACAGAGGAGGGTGTTTCCTACATTGCTTCACATCAGGGAAGTCTCCAAACCGATTTCTGAATCTCTGGCCCCCTAGAAAGTTTCTCAGATTAAGGGAGCAAGACTTGCCCAAATCATTGAGATAGTACACGGCCCTTCTAATTACATTTTAAGAGCCCCCGTTCAGCTTCTTTTTACAAATTATGTTTGAAGGAAGGAGAATTAGACCTTAAATAAACTTAAATATGGTTTAGTCATGGATACAAAATGAGATTAAAAAATCTAAGAGATGCCGAGTGAAAATTCGGATTCGCAGGGCACATCTTCCTCCACTCTTGGCACCATTTGGCAAGCAGGGGACCGGTTCCACCCCTGAGCAGAGACCACTGGCGCTGTCTGGGCGACTCCCAGGAGCCTTGAGGGAGGACTGAGGACTCACTAGGATCGTGGTGACGATGTACGTTCTGTTCTGCACGCTTGAGTTGTCTCCCCCAGCTTGAGCGTCAGTGGCTGCGGGGACAAACTTATCATCTTCATTCCAGTAGCCAATCTGTGAACAAGAAGGTGGGGCTGTAAGGTGATGCAAGGTCCTCGGGACCACCTAGGCCACCCCAGAGACAGCAAAGCTCAGTGTCCTGCTACGCACTGCCGAGCACATTGCCTCTAAACGCTTGGTTGACAGCAACAGCCAGGAGCGTGGTGCTTGCTGGGTTCCCCCAGCTCAAGCTGCCCCCCAGTGAAAACCCTCACGATGGTGAGCAAAACCAGGAAGGCACCCCTGTGAGCAGTGAGGGGGCAACAGGCTACACAGCTAAACTCTTGTCCAATCAAGCCAGGGCTGGAGGATTTTATTCCCTGCAGTTACTCACCGGCCCACAAACCCTTTTTTTCCCTGGACGCACTAAGAATTGTAGTTGGAATCATAAGATTAATTGTCATATTCCTTTGGCTTTTTCTTAGGCTTATCTGTGTTTCTCCAGCCAGATTTAACTTCTCAGGATAATTATTTTATCTTTTATCTAGTTCCCTTTAACTGTTATACCATGATACATGTAAATAGCGCTCAGATTAAGAGATTAAAGGTTAGTTTTCTAAACACTGGTAGTTTATGAATGCTTCTTTATTTTCTGAGGCCTTCAGCAAGTGCGATTCTTGCTCTGTGCAAGGCTCTGAGTTGAAATATTCACCATGCTGCGTGGCAGGGCTGAGAGAGGTAGAGAGAAGTCCGTGAGACTGTCTGCTCTGGAGACACCGTTGGTCCATGTCGGAGGACAGAAAACACACACACACACACACACACACACACACACACACACACACACAAGCAGAGTGCGCCTGATGAGTGAGCAGGCTGAGGAGCTCAGCGGCCTGAAGCTGAGTGCGGGGCATCGTGTAGGCTACAGGGCAGCAGGAGGAGTCAGGGCATCAGGCCCTTGGAGAAGGAAGGCAAAGGCCCACATAGTGCAGATCAGGAAGAATCCGAGGCAAGGTTGAAAGGTGGGGATTGTCCAGACATACATGTTCTGTGCGTCCCGGGAAGATACGGTTAGCCCAGGAGGACAGTGAGTTCTTGCGTCTAAGTGGCAGAGGCTTTGAAGGCCAGGCTAAGTAATGTAGTCTGCATCCTTAAGGAAACAGAGAGCCATAGGAGGCACGGAGGCAGCAGAATGGCACAGTGAACACACACACACACACACACACACACACACACACACACACCCCAGAGCCTAAGCTTCCTGTACTGCTCTCCCCTCCTCCCCTCCCTACCTCTTTCTTTCCCCTCTTCCTGTTTTCTCCCCTCTCCCTCTCCATATCTATCTAGACAGTCCTGTTTCTGCTTCATGATTATTCTGCTGGTGGTGGAAAGTAGAAATAAAAGGAAAGAGGATGGGAAATGCATAGGGGGAGGGTGAGCAGGCCGACTGGCAGCCGGAGCTTGGGCCGCGCTCGTAGAAAGCTCAGCCCGTGCCAGCCCAGTCAGGCCCGATGTCACCGGCACCTCCAAGCCCTCCCTGGTCCTCTAGCAGAGCACTAACTGTTCTCTCTGTGCTACCCAGTCAGTAGCAACAGCAACTGCCAACACTGCTAGCATTCTTGCTGTGTGTTTCACAGTTTTAGTGCCATTTCATCTGGCTTAGGGAGGCTGCTAACTTGTCCAAGATGGTGCAGCTGGAAGGTAGCAGAGCTCGGCCTGGAACCCTGGCCATCTGTCTCCAGCACCTGCCTTGTGTAACTGTGTTATTCTTGCAAAGAGGCTTTCATGCCTGGTCCAGATCCTATCAGTTATCATTTATTGAATGCTCTTGGGTTTCAGGTGCTCATCTAAGTCCTTTTTATGTTGTACTCATTTCATCCTTTAAAACCCCACAAAGTTGGCCAATTATCGTTCCCGTTTTCAGTGTGAAGGAATTATGAGGTGAAGAAGTAGAGAAATGGTTCCAACATTGCGAGAGACCCAGGGGACCAGTATCTGAGCCAATATCTGAGTCAAGAAGCTGTCTCCGTGCAAGCCCTGCCCCTGGCATGCTGGTGTGTGCCCACCCGAGCCAGGGGGGTTTGTGTGCATTCCCAGGGGAGCCTGTGGTCCAGTTACTCGATATCCATCTCTATCTCTCTGTGTGGCTGAGGCCCCTTGGGGATAAGATGGAAGTATACTATTCCCAGGGTCCCTTTCACAGACGAGCACTTTCCATGAGTTTGAGGAGAGAGTGAACCAGACAGCTGGGACCCAGTATGGAACTGGTGTACGCTGATGTCTCTAAGGTAGACCAGAGGCTTGGAGGGGGGAGGTGTCTTTCAGGATCACTTTTTCCTCAGGGCAAGTGTGCCATGATGTTGCCTGTGCACGAGGCGGCTGTTAGTCCACATGGAAGGAGGCATTTGTTTCTGAAGACACAAGAACTGGATACTTAGATTTCCAGAATGTCGACACTACTACAAGAGGCCTGAAAAAGCACTGTATCCCATTCCTTCATTGTACACAGAGGGAATGGGCTCAGAGATGACAGCATGGGCTCGTCCCTCACTTGGGTGAAGCGCTGCTCCAGGAGACTCTGAGGGACCTGCGAGGACCTGCAAGGACTGAGAGGACTGAGAGGGCGCCCTCATGAAGGAGGGTTCAGGAAAGAGGGGATCTCTGGGCTCCTTTGAGCCCCAGCACTCAGCTACGCTTTTAATCTATCTCCTACATTGGGATTTTCCTTAAAAGTTGCTTTATGCACGGAGCCCACTGGTCAAATGATTAATGTCTAAAACAACTGTAATGGTACACACTAAAAAAATGTAGGTTTAAAGTGATTGAATGATTTAATTTATAATATTAGATTATATAGCAGCACAGTGGTAGGACTAGAACTCAGATCTCATGGACCACAAAGGTAAGATGGTTTAATAAAATATAAATTTGGGGCCACAGATGCCAAATATGATTACTTTCCCCTCAATAGACAATTCTAAGGACTCTTTTTTTTTTCTTTTCTTTCCAGTTTCCTTCTCTCTTTCATCCCATCTTCTTTTCTTCTTCCCTTTTCAAAATTACTCAACAAATGCATCTGTTCCTATTTAAACTATAAAACCCTTAGAAGATAGGAAGTTACTCCCTTTGACTAGCAAATAATTCTTCTGAAATATACAATGTTTTAAGAATTATTTTTTCTTGGAAAAGGGACTCAGTAGTCAAGACATTAGTTGAGTGCCAAGGAGATCAGCTGTCAGAGCTAGTTTCTGCGAATACCATGACCTCGGGCAAGCTCTTTGCCTCTGTAGGCCTCAGCGTCTGCTGTGCAGAATGCAGGCATGTGAATAGAGCCTGCCGCATGGGGGTATGGCAAAGTCTGTGCAGCAATGCGCAGAGTATGTTGCTAGTTCATACTAAGTTGTCAGCTTGCTAATGAATCATACGTATTATGGTGAATTATGAGCCTTATTAGAGGTTAATAAAGTTCTACACTACAGTACATGTTAGGTTGCTATTTAACACGATCAATCTCCAAAAACAGGTACTGAATATATTAGCGAAAATTTTCAACTTCATTGGACAATCGAACTTCTCTTTATATGCAGAATAGCCCAGGTAAAATGATAAAACATTCACAAGATCTGCTTTAAATTTTCAAGTTATTTTGATATACTATAGGAAAAAGAACAAGATAAATCTGTGTATCCAAGACTTATGCTACTGAGAAGAAAAGCTGTCAAGGATAGCGTCCTTCAGATCTGCTGCCATAGCACTAATGTTAAGCAGGCAACTATAAACCGTGCTGTACAGGTTGGCTCATTTATAGCCATTTTCTTTCTTTTTTCCCTTTTCTTTCTTTTTCTTTGTTTTGCAGAACTGGGGATCAAACTCAGGACCTTGTACTTGTTAGGTGGGCACTATAGCCACTTTCAAATAAAAAATTAATACAAGATTAAATACTATGAATGTGTTTATTTTACTGCTAATCTCATAAGAGATAAAACATCATTGCCAAGATTTTTAGAGACTCCATGATATCAAAACTCATGCTTAGTAAGGTGGTAGACTGAGAAATCTGGGGGCAGAGTTTGATGAAAAGAGGGCTCACAAAGATATTTGAAGAGACACTGCATACTGGAGATGAGAAGAGATTTCTTTGTTTGGGAAGTAGATTGGATTATTATCCAAACTATTATTATTATTATAATCTGAAGCTGTGCAGGAACTTTGATTCTATTGGGAAGTAAATCAGAGGGAGTGGTTTGGTAAGGTTGGGGCCGCTGTTTGGGAGAGAATTTAAACAGTTCTGACAGTGAGAAGCCTCCTCTTGGGCCCGTTAGATTTTTTGATCTTCTGTTTTCCATCTACCTCTAAAGGTACTCTGAATACAGGAAATGAGTCTAGATGACGTGGCATGGCTAGTTAAGTGGAAGAAGTACAAAGGGAACAATCACAGAACTGCAAGTTCAGTTGGTTTGCCTTGTAGAGTCAGCAAACTGAATCTATACACTGATATCTCCAGGTTGCCTTTGAAATTACAGGCCCTGACCTCCCCAAATGAGATCCCTTATAATGAAAATTTTAAACACCAAGGTGTCCCTGTGACAAACACACCTACCTGACCACCAAGTGTTCCTGTTTGTCTCCCTAGAGTAGAGATGTTGAGCACGGAGTGGCTTTGGACCCAGAAACTGACTTTGCAAGCCTGCTTTGTACCTAGTTGGACCAAATCATTGGCTTGTGGACAATGGAATACAATGGAAGCGATGCTCCTATTGTCTAGGATGACCTTGCAAAATCTCTAGTATCATTTCCACTTTTATTCTTCCCCATCTTCTTACTAACTCATGCCGCCATCCAGCACCACCAAGCTATAGGCAGCAAAGCCCCATGAACCAGTCTCAGCCAGGGTCCTCAGGCCAAAAACTAGTCAGTGAGTAAATAAGAAAAGAACTTCTATGGTATGAAGTGGCTGAAATTTCAGTTTATCTGTTACAGGTTGCTAGGGGGTCTCCAAGCTAAGGCACTTAAAAGATTTGAAGTTGATAAGTTTATGTGTATTGTAACTTTATCTGGGTTCTGCTTGAGGTGTTATTTCATTGAATTTGCTGAATGCTGTTTTCTTACTTGCTGGCAGATCAATGGAAATATCTGACAGAGAAGTATGCTCCCCGATGCCCTAGCAACATTCAACAAATGTCCCACTTCTCTAATAGACAGCCACTTCTTTGCGTGGTTTACCATGTGTCAGTATATCCTACACATTGAGGATATAATAAATAATACAAATAGGGTACCTGCTTTTAGAGATCGGTCACTTCATGGTGCTGTGGTTTGGATGTCATTGCTAGAACTCTTGTTGAAATGCAGTTGCTATTATGAAGGATACGGGGATGAGACCTGTAAGGGGTGATAGGTCAGGGTGTTCTATCCTTCTGAATGATCAATGTTGTTATTTGAGGGATGGGTTAGTTATAGCAGGCATGGCTCTGTTACAAAAGCAATCTCTCTTTCCATGCTACGATGCTTTCCACCATGTCATAATACAGCAAGAAGGTCCCCACCAGACACCAGAATCTTGATATTGGCCATTCCAGCCTCCAGAATTGTGATCAATAGATTTCTTTTCTGTATAAATTTCCCAGTGCCTGATATTTTATTATAGCAGTGGAAAATGTACTTAAGAATGGCAAAGAGGCAAAGAAGACAGAAACACAGCCAGTCTGTCTCCTGACTGAGAGTTAGTAGAAAACCACTTTAGGTTTTACAGAGCAAACAGCCTGCGAGGCAAGTACGCATCTCTGCTGACATACCAGTGAAAGTGGCATAGATAATATACAGACAGATGAGCACGGTTGTGCTAAAAAAAAAAAAAAAAAAAAAAAGCCCCACCTTTATTTAAGGACACAAGTTCTAATTTTGTATAATTTTCACATGTCATAATATGGTCTCTTTTGAAAATTTATTTCAACTGCTGAAATGTAAAAACCATTAGCTCACCCCCAAAACAGGTGGTGAGTTGAATTTGGCCCGCAGGCTGAAGTCATCCAACCTTGATTTAGATCAGCCGACCAGCAGCAGTGTGCTAGAAGGGATAGACACTTGGAAAAAATAAAGCAGGGTAGTGTAACTGTGCTGGGTGAGTGGGAGGTGCTTTAGAGTGGTCAGGGACAGCCTTCCCAGGGGGGCTTCCCTGTAGCTAAGACCTGCAAGGCAGGAATAAAATGGGCCGGGGAGATAGCTCAGTAGGATAAACGCCTGCCTAGCAAGCGCAGGGTCCTGAATTCAATCTCTGCAAAAACAAACAAACAAATGAAACAAACAAATACAAAACCCAGTACTTAGCATACAGTGATGGAAGAGCGTGTGTGGATTCCCCAAGGAAAAAGTGAGCTTGGGGTGTGCTAGCAACATCATCATCAACAGCAGCAGCTTGGGTAGTGACAGAATGGTGACCTAGAGAACAGTGAGCCAACAGTACTTCCTTGGGGCTCTGAAAGCCAAGACCAGGAGACACTCCGTAGTTTCCCAGCACTAAGAAACCCACAGAGGAAAGGGATTGAAGGTATATAGTGTGCCTAAGGAGAGTCACCTAGAGAGAAAACATTCTCTCGGGCTTTCACAGTGAGCAAAGTGGTCAAGCAGTGGCCGTGACTCATCCAGACGGCTGACAATGACAACAGTTCTACAAAGCACTACATGGTTCCAAAGTAAATCCTGAGGGGATTTGACTGACCTTGAGAGGTACAAAAACTACATGTTTTGTTATATAGGTCTTGCTTTAACTTTCCCTTAACCACCAGGCAGAAAAGTTTAAACATGATGCATAAAACATAAGGGTAGTTTAGTATTCTGAGCTGTAAAAGGCTCTAGTCAACAGTTTCCAATATTACCAGTTTCGCCAGTAACCCACTGCAATTATGGAATATTTGACTATGTATACAACTACCTTCTCTTAGATCAAAGAGAAGAAATCTATTGTACTAATAACCATTAGAAAATTTATCATGTCTGCGCCCTGTACTCTGTATAACTACAATGAGGACAATAATATGCATTGTATCAATTATTGGCAATGTATTACTAACATGTTTTGAAGCTGTCACACTGTAATTTCTTATTAAAAGTAATAAATTAAAAAGAACAGTGAAAGTTTAAGCGGAAGAGCAGTATAACTTGAAGGATATTTGAAATTGATTTCCCAGAGCTGGTGGTGGGAAAGTGGCCATTTTAGAGGGGCAAGGCATAGACAGACAGTAGCGCTCAAGAGTGGTAAGCAGGCTACTGCTTGTGCTACGGAAGCAGCTTGGGTCCTGTGGTAAGCAGGAGGAGATGGAGAGAAGTGGTGGGATTAAGCTTGATTTGAGAGTTACACTGTGATTTGGTACATCCAACACTGAATGGCAAACTGAAAGGAAACCTTCCGAAGGGCTCATGAACTGGAGAGCTAGGAACCCTTTGGGACTTCAAAAGATCACTTTTGGTGTGCTTAGCGGCAGACCTGCCCCACCCCTGGGGTGTGCTGAGAGAGTGATTGAGGCTGGCAGTGGTGGTTCATGCCTGTAATCCCAGATCTTGGGAGGCTAAAAACCAGAGAATCACTACGAACGAGTCTGATCTACACAGCAAGACCCTGTAGACCCTGTTCTAAATAAATAATAATAAAAAAGATTACTTTTGCTCAGAGTGGGACTTCAGCACACTGTATCTTCTTTCCTGCATAGTCTTTCCACTGCGGTTACTCCTGGGTCAGGACTGGGAATACCAGACTCAGGGCAGACCTGGGGACTCAGGTCAACAGGAAAAGAGCAGATGCTTTCAGCCAGGTCCCCAAACAACTACAGGATCAATGGGGTTGTGCTAGCACAGTTAAATCAACAATGCCGCTCCCCTGATGGAAGGTGTAAGAGAATTTTCTGGGTCATTCGCGGGCGAGCAGCTGTTTATGAGAATTTGTGATTGAACCTGAATTTGACGAGGTATTTTATCGAGAGAGGCACCCTTAAATCAGTACTCTATGGTGAAGTGATATCTCTAAATAGGATTTCCTAGGGTTTAGCTTTCCTGTAGGCTGTGCCAATAGTCCCAATGAAATCTCCTAAACTTCATGAGGGATGTATACTTAGAGGACACACACTTCTGTGGAATGTTGAATTGGATCCAGGTACCTGCAGGGTTTGGGGGCACATAAGCGGGAGGGATACAGGCCCGAAGAGCAGGACAGTTTTCTCGAGGCCCTGAATTATGATGGCACAGCTTGTTTTTACTATACACATCAGATAAGCCACATAATGTTCACTGAAACAAATACAACTAGGTCACCCTGGAAAATCTGAGAAATTACTTAGCTAGGAAGGTGATTGAGGGAAAAACGGCCAGAAGGTACTGATGGGGGAGAATTGATTTTCTGGAAGTCAGATCCCTATAAACAAAGAATGGTGAAGACCACATTCTAAGAAAGGAGTTAGACCCTGGAAAGGAAGTTTAAAATGGCCCTAGGATCTGAAAAATGAAGCACAGCACTGCAGAATTCTGAAGGTTATTCAGTTGGTTCTGTTTGCTGGGTTATCCATTCCATTGGCTTGTACAGCCTGACACACTCAGACTAAATGCTGACATAAAATCCCCATTGCCTACACAAGAGAGTTTACAAAACTAGCTAACTAGCTAACTAGCTAACTAATTAACTAACTAAACTGACTGACTGACTAACTGTGAGCTGAATGTTCATTGCAAGTCACGTGCTGTTTTCTGACCCACTCACCATTGGGAGTGACAGGTTTTGGGTCTCTTTAAATCCTGTCAGGCCTACCAGGTAAAGGGCACTATCCCTCTTTTACAAATGATTGCCTGAGGCTCATGGACATGAAGTAACTTGCTCAAGGCCATGTGCCTAGTGCAGAGTAGAGTGGAGAGTTAAGTCCTGGTCTATCCATTTCTAAAACTCAAGCTATCTGGGGTTTCTGCCCAGACCTCTATAAGCTCCAGGCAACACTCAAGTAGGGGAAGAGGGTTTAACTGTACAGATTACTGGGCTTTCTCTCTCCAAAAGCTGAAAGCCCAGTGGTGGAGACCCAGGAATTTGCATTTTTAAAGCCTAGCCACCATATAACTCCACTGATTCTTACTACAGATCCTCCTCTTCTGAGCAGTTTTTGAGGAACAGAAGGCCTGGAAGAGGTCAGAGGGCTCCCAGGAGTCTCTGGGGAAAGTTTAGGGTAATCTCAAAGGTCTGGGACCCCTGGATCCAGGAGTAATAGCCGAAGAAATTCACTCCAGAGGGGAGTTTGTCCACTGAGAGAGGCCCTAATTCTATGTGTGCAGAGGAAGCTAAAGCTCTGTCAGGGGAGGACTGTGTGGTTAGGGGGGTCAGGTTGGTAAAGTCATATGCTAGGGCATTTTTTAGGACATCCAAGGCTAGACTGAAAGGAATTAGGGGTTGTTCAGCCCATCCCTCGCTTCTGTGAAAACCCCAAGGAGGCTGAGAGCCATGGCACAGGCCACAGCTGGGTCACGGCTCCCAGGAGGGAGGCGCTTTGCCCCGCTTTTCTCTTTCTTTCTTTCTTTCTTTCTTTCTTTCTTTCTTTCTTTCTTTCTTTCTTTCTTTCTTTCTTTCTTTCTTTCCTTCCTTCCTTTTTCTTAAGTTGTTACACTACGACTATGCAGAGTAGTGGTCTGTGAAGTCTATGACTAATGTGTGGAAAGGAATCTGCCTTTATTCCAAACCACTCCACTATCACAAAATCCAGATCAATGTTTGTAGTTTAATTGTGACATGCACAGCTGTTCATCAGTTATATAGAAATACCAGTTTGTGTCACTAAGGAATAGAGTTCAATCTATTGATCTGTCTATCTATCTCAGTCTCCATATTTAATCTGTTTCTATCTATCTGTCTGTCTATCTATCTATCTAAATCTCTGTATGTCTATATCTTTATATCAATATCTATATATTTATACCTAATATGTATCTATCTATCTATCTATCTATCTATCTATCTATCTATATATCTCTATGTAGCTTATATATATGTTTGTGTCTACATATCTACAGCTAATCTATCTCTACATATATCTATATTTAATCTATATCTGTATGTCTATATTTATCTGTCTATCTACCGTCTGTCTGCCTGCCTGCCTATCTGCCTGCCTGCCTGCCTGTCTGTCTGTCTGTCTGTTTGTCTGCCTGCCTGCCTGCCTGCCTGCCTATCTATCCATCCATCTTTTAATTCCCTGAGGAGGACAAAATGCCATTTTGAGAGTTCTGAGGGACAGCTAGGTTCATGGTTAGCAATTTGCTTTCTCAGAGTGACCTGACCACCTGCTTCAGGCCTTCTGCAGAAACCTACAACATTTATGGTTACCTCTGGAAGGCAAGGGATGGTCACCCTGTTGCCCTCCCCCAAACCCGACAGCAAGATGGCCCAAGGAGGAGGAGGAGGTCACACAGATGATGTGCTTTCCAAAGATAGCAATATTCCTTGAGCTGCTCCCTTCACCCCTTAGTGGCCAAACACCCCGACGTGTCACGGTGATCCACTCAGCCTTGGCAGCAGCTGTGGCAAATGAGGAAGGGTTAAGTCAGATGCCCAAGCAAGGTCTTCACTCAGCCACAGCTCAGTGTGAGGCATAAGTAGCCTATGGTGCCTATCTACCTCCATTTATCCATCTGGAAATGGGACTGTATCACTCAGACCGATGCTCTTCACAAACACAATAAGAAGCAAAGTGTGTTAAAGAATAAAGGAGCAGTAGGCCAGCGAGATGGCTCAGTGGCCTAAGGTGCCTGCTTAGGCAAGCTTAGACAGCACAAGGACTGTGGTTTGTGGTTTGATGTGGGGCACCACATGCTGTGCCAGGCCTGTCCCCAGGGTGGTCTCAGCCAGCCACAAAGAGAGAGAGAGAGAGAGAGAGAGAGAGAGAGGCTACCTCAGCATTTTCCAGATACAAGTCATGTGCTGCTTCTAAGATTTGTGGAGGTCTTCATAACCAGTGACACAAGGACTGTTCACAAATAACAAGACGCTAGTGCAGACCCAGTCTGCTTCTGTTTTATAGGTGCAGACATCAAGAGTTGTAAACGCTAAAGGGCCTAGCACAGGTCTTCACTCAAAACAAGACTTTTTTTTTTTTTTTTTTTAAATGGGCAATCAAAATAAACCAAGACTTGAACCATTTCTAAAGGAGCACCATTCCTGGTAGATTTGCCCCCAGAAAGCAATCTCTCATAATCAGGTGCCAAAGGTTTGCTGGAAGGCACATTCAGGGCCAAACAGGGTGCGCTCGCTTGGTACTTGCTGAAAAGTGAAGCAGGTGGTGGGGTGGCCGCGGCAGAATACCAAGGGGCACCTGGCAGAGGGAGGGGGACGAGTGGCCTCTCATCTAGGAGGAGGATGCGACATGAGCCAGCAGCCACTGCAGCAAGGCGGGGCACGAAGATCCCCTGCTGGGTTTGGTCCGGCTGTGCAACATGAGAAGGCAAGATGGTTTCTCCTAGATGGGAAGGCCGGGGGAGAGACCACACGTGACTGTGGCATTCTGGCAGGTGGAACAGTGCTCCCAGGTCTACGCCTTTATTTGCAGAACCTGTAAAGATGTTACCATACACGGAGAAAGGGACAATCAGAGGTGATTAAGTTTACTGACCTCCAATGAGGAAATTAACCTGGATTATCTGGAGGGGATCTGCCCAAGTGTTCCGTCCTTAAAGGCAGACACCCTTTCCCTGGGCTGGGGGAGAAGATGGAGTGGAAGAAGGAGGTCGGAGAGGGGTGATGTTGCGGGGTTTTAAGCCGGAGCAGGGGAAACTGAGCCAGAAATGTGGGAGGTGTGTAGACAGAGCTGGGAAAAGGAAAGAGATGGATTCTCTCCTGGAGTTTCCAGGAAGGATCATGGCCCCACCAACACTTAGCCCTGGGAGACTGGCAGAACGGCACAGTGATGAATTTGGGTTGTTTTGAGCCACAGTTTGCAGCAATGTGTTACAGCAACGATAGGAAGCTAACACAGCCTGCATGAGTACATGGATGGCTGGGCAGAGGGGATTCGTGAACACAGAATAGACGGTGGAAGAAGGGAGTCTGGGTAAGAGTGAAGAAAAGACAGCTTTCGCAGAGCTGAAGACAAAGGGTCCCTGGACCCATCCAGCAGAACATTCTGTGATGGTGGAAAAGCTGTACACCTATGCACTGGAAAAGCCACTCAGACATGTGTGATAAGGAAAGTGACTCACAAGGCATCTGCCCGAGTGGCTGCTGAGCACCTCAGATGGGTTGAGTGTCCCTCAGGGACTGGCTTTTACATTTTAACTAATCGTAAATCCAACGTGTAGCAGCCACACATTGTTGGCGGCTTGTATACTTGATGGAATGGCCTGTGATAGCATTATGCTGGAGACCGCCAGCTAGGCCCAGGGCTTGGGACTTCTGCACTCTACAGGTCATGGAATCCCTCTAAGGATGCCGCGAGGTCACATTTCCATGGCATTGCCCACCTACCCGATGAAGACCTCTAAGGCACTCGTCCACGATGGCGGACTAGTAAGTAGGAAGCCAGGCCCCCAGGTCTGTGAGAGCCGAGTCTGTTCGCAGATCCATGATGCCCTAACTCACTCTGCACCACGCTGTTGCGTGCTTGATGGTCACTACAAAGTGCTGCCACAAGGAATTAGAGGTGTGATCAAGGCCCGGGACACCGAAGTAGAGGTTGCCATAAGACAGTAAGAGGCCAGGAAGGGCTGCTCTGGAGAATGATGTTAGCTGTGAATAGCTAAGGAGGCTCTGAGCAGGCAAAAGAATAGAGTTGGCACGGGGAGGGGGGCAGGGGATCCTGACCGAGAGGAGCAAAAGGCACTCAGAATGAGCCCAGCAGAGAGAGAAGGTGCGTCAAGGTTAGGTCAAGGTCAGAGACACTGGCAGAGCCCAAATCTTACAGGCTCTGGTAAAATTCTGAATGTTACCCCAGAATTTGAATGCTACTTAAAATTTTGGTACCTACATGCACTGTATATTTTAAATACATGCATATATATTAATATTAATCAATATATATTAATATGTAATCTATATTATATTGTTATGGTTTATGTCTAGTTGTCCCCCTCAAAGCCTCATGCAGTCATGGGGCAGGGACTTCTATACATTGAGACTTGACTCGTGAGTCACTGGGATTATGTGATTTAGTACTGACCTAGAGTTTGAAACTTGATCCATGATCCCTGGGACTATGTGTTTTAATACTGATGGGATTTTCAGTCTGAGCACAGCTGAGGCTATGGGTGTGGTCTAGGGTGGATATCCTAAGACAGAGAGCGTGACTGGGATATAAAGACAGACAGAGAGACAGACGAGAGCTGTTGCTCTCTGCTGCCCTGGTTGGTCGGCTGCCTCTGTCGCCATTGTTGCTGTTCCACCGCCATGAACTGGATGCTCTCTGCCCTGTTCCACTCAGCCTTGGGCCAGCCGAATACGGACTGAAACCTCCACTAAATGTTAGCTAATAAACCTTTCCTTCCTTTATTTTGAGTGTTGGGTATTTGTCCCAGCAACGAGAGAAAAGTAACTAAGAC